>PQWD01006543.1:209774-335917 GCA_019425675.1 Leucinodes orbonalis
AGTGAAAATCTTTTGTTATTCTAATTTGTAGTCTGAATATTAACAGTGTGTTTTGCTACAGACAAAGGCGTCATAAGGGAGCTCAATGCATACGAATTGTGAGTTTTGCCCTATTTCTCTTGAAGTATGGGAAAATAATGACCGAGATTCCTAGGGTGAGAATACAACAGGTAAAGGAGTCGAGACGCAATGTTATTATCATTAAAGACAGGAGTCCTAAGCAAACTTGCCTGTGGTCCACAACTATAGGGTATAGACTTAATAACTATTCCAATTTAACTGACCTTAACATACCACGTGCTCATATAATTTTGTGACAAATATAATAAAGGCATATTTAAAGCTTCAGTCCAGTATGAAGTCAGATTTCCAAGGCTGGACAGGGGCGCCCTTAGTTACGTTTTTTAAATTTATGGATTAATTCAGTTAATTCTTAAGATTTTTTTATTTTCAATAAATGCCCTTCGACGCTTTTGCCAGATTGTGCAATACGTGTTAGTGAAGCTTCTGAATTTTTGATGAACTCTTAATGAAGGTTTTGCAAGAAGGCTTATGTATCATCGAAAGAATATGCTGCCTATCTCATAGTCAAATAGTACGTTGCCAACTGTTTGAGATGTCAGCGCACTTTGGTAATTTTCTGTTCAGAAAAACTGTTAAATACATTTTTTTAGTAAATATTTGGTTCTTATTACATTTTAAAAGTATTTTTTATGTATTCGAGGGCATAATGGGTTTAATTAACAAATAATAAAAGTGTGATGTATTAAAAATAGTTAGAAAAGATGGGTATTTAAAAAAGTATTGTTAGGCTGTCATTACATAACATAATTTATAATATAATGGCAAGTTTGACACGACATTCAGGCCGACTAGAATGGACATTGGACACAGATCAAAAGGCATTGAGACAACTGACTAGACTGAAGAAATTGACGAAAAAAAAAACCAAGAGGCGAAATCGAGGAGTAAGCAATTACAGGAGTTTATTATTCAGCAATGGACTGCGATAGGTTGAATAGGATAGGATTGATAATGAAGAGTTTGAACAAATATCTCTATGAGATTAGTAAATATTCGTTTAAATGTATTTTCCTTAGAGATAGTCCATAGAAAACTAAGACTAATAGCGGGCGAGCTGACAAAAAAACCGACTACTAAAAATACCCACTGAAAATAGAAAGAGAAAAACAAGCTCTACCATATAGTGCAAACATTAAATACTCTTCACGGTATTGCAAGCAGTAGATACAAATGACAACAAAATTTATTTCAATTATTACACTACATAAACATTTATAAGTTGTATCCTAAAGGTTTTTTAGGATTTGTCTCCAACCTGTAATATCATGAAAAGTATTTAATGTTTGCACTAAAGAGCTTGCTTTTCTATTCTCAGTAAATATTTTTAGCAGTCGAGTTTTTAGTTTTATTATGTAATTATATTTATTTTAGTTGGCTAAAGGTATTAGTTTAGACTGCTTCGAGCACAATATTTTGTATTTACTAAAAATATCACTTTTTAGCTGAATATTTCGTAAACGAAGCGTAGTAGCGAAAACCTGTTTTCACAGACACATACTCTTTTTCAGAGACCAAATCAACGATACCCCACTTGATGGAATCGAATAAAAAAATGAACGTTCAATCTCAATTTGGACTAAGTAGGTCATAACATTAGGTTAGGAGATTATCTACTGCTTATTATTCTGCCAAGCAAATCATAAAATATATAAAAATTGCCTTATACTAAATCTGAAATAGTGTGTATATAATGTCAAAACATTGAACCAGAATATCTCCAATATTTATCGGTAGGACAAGCTTTATCCTTATTTATCGCCAAGTACGCAAGGGATAGATTGGAGTATTTATTTATAAAGAGGTTACTGTCCTCGAGGAAAAAGTCATTTATCTTGTTTGGTAGCCGGCTTTAAATCGTTTAAATCCGAAGGGTCAAGATGTCTGAAATGGACCACGCTTTTCCTCGTCTAAACCTAATGATGTCAAGTTAGAGAAGATCTTTTTCGGCTCGACCCTTTTTTCAGTGGGCATTCATTAATTTTTATTGTAAGGCCACAACAACGATATCCTATTACAATTTGGGAACTTTCTAGCGAGCAACTTTAAAAAACAAAACTTATACTTACTAAGTTATTTTTCGTTGAGCAGCGAGATTTCAACAAAATATTTTTTTATAAATTCGCCTAACTCCATGACCAACTTCATCTGGCTGAGTAATCAAGTCGGCCCCTTTAACTGCATTATCTGTAAATCTGATTTTAAGCGCTGAAAAGTGTTTTTCAAAATTCACAGACAAAAATAAAAGGTTAAAAATTCTCATAATGCTTAATCAACAAGACAATAGTTCGTTGTGTTTAAACAGCCGGAGTTCATTATTCACAGCGCAGCGGCGTTCATTTATATCACTAGTTACAAATATTATTTTAGCTGAGCTCATCTCCACTTTATTTAGTGAAAAATCTTTTGTTATTCTAATTTGTAGTCCTGAATATTAACAGTGTGTTTTGCTACAGACAAAGGCGTCATAAGGGAGCTCAATGCATACGAATTGTGAGTTTTGCCCTATTTCTCTTGAAGTATGGGAAAATAATGACCGAGATTCCCTAGGGTGAGAATACAACAGGTAAAGGGAGTCGAGACGCAATGTTATCTTATCATTACAAGACAGGAGTCCTAAGCAAACTTGCCTGTGGTCCCACCAACTATAGGGTACATAGACTTAATAACTATTCCAATTTAACTGACCTTAACATACCACGTGCTCATATAATTTTGTGACAAATATAAATAAAGCGCATATTTAAAGCTTCAGTCCAGTATGAAGTCACGATTTCCAAGGCTGGACAGGGCGCCCTTAGTTACGTTTTTTAAATTTATGGATTAATTCAGTTAATTCTTTAAGATTTTTTTATTTTTCAATAAATGCCCTTCCGACTTTTGCCAGATTGTGCAATACGTGTTAGTGAGTCAAGCTTCTGAATTTTTGATGAACTCTTATAAGGTTTTGCAGAAGGCTTATGTATCATCGAAAGAATATGCTGCCTATCTCATAGTCAAATAGTACGTTGCCAACTGTTTGAGATGTCAAGCACTTTGGTAATTTTCTGTTCAGAAAAACTGTTAAATACATTTTTTTAGTAAATATTTGGTTCTTATTACATTTTTAAAGTATTTTTATGTATTCGAGGGCATAATGAGGTTTATATAATTAACAAATAACTAAAAGTGTGATGTATTAAAAATAGTTAGAAAAGATGGGTATTTAAAAAAGTATTGTAGTAGGCTGTCAATTCTTAATCACATAACATAATTTATAATTATATAATGGCAAGTTTGACACGACATGACAGGCCGACTACGAATGGACATTTGGACACAGATCAAAAGGCATTGAGACAACTGACTAGACTGAAGAAATTGACGAAAAAAAAACCAAGAGGCGAAATCGAAGGAGTAAGCAATTACAGAGTTTATTATTTCCACTACCATTTTTCGCGCTTTCACTATTAAACAGCTACCTATTATACAACAAACGAAGTTGAATTTCTTCAAATACTTAACAGACTTGAGTTAACGTGTGACAACGTTCGATAACGGCGTCTGTGGTCCCCGGCATTTGCATAAAACTCACATCAATTGTAGCCAAACCTCTGGAAAAAGTACCTCACCCTCCCTTCATAAATCATTTTATCTCTTCTAAAGAATGACTAATGAAGACGGAAAGAATCCCTCAAGAATGGAAATAAAAGATTAAAGTAACAATCTGTTTGAAGCGGATTCATTGCCCGAAATGGGGGGCCTCATCACTTTGCCGGGTAATTTTATTAGTTCGGTTATATCCCGGGGTAAGTAAATACGTTCGCTCGTGGGATTGATGAAAAATTCAACAGTCATCCTTTTAATTTAATTATCGTTCTCGATAGTCGTTTACCCGGTTTTTAATTACACTGTTCGTTTTAGTTTTGCACTGCTTTAATATCCCTGATATTTAACCTCCAACATATATTATCAAACTATGTCTACCACAGCCACAGCTTCCATAAAACAGTATTTTTATGCTACATTTGTATTTTTGTTTTCTATGAAGACAAACACGTATATTGAGGGCCAAGTCAGGCGAACTAGCACGCTCTACGTACTTATGAAATTTATTCACAAAATTTCCCTATAAAGAGGCAATAAGCTTTATTGACACAACACCTGAACAGCGTCGCATAATTCCGGGGTAAATTATGTAGCACAATACATGGTCGTTAACCCGGTCACCGCGCTCATACGTAATGAACCCCGGTTTAGTGTCGCCAATCGGGATCGTAAATATTGAGGAAAAATTATGACGTCATTAATTGGGCAAAGTTCGTTAACTTATTTTGAAACAAGCTATAAATTTAATATATTTGCTTTCTCATGCTCACACTTTTCGACTGACGACATGTTTGTGTTCATTTCGTCCTAAATACTCGTGTAGGCAGCAAGAGACCAAACTGGTTTGTTATTTCTTGACTCCATCTCGATCTGTGGATCATTGGATTGAGCATTGATCACTGTTTGACCCGGAGGTCCTGGGTTTGATTCTTTTAGTAGGCAATCCTTGTTCAGGGAAAATTCCATGATTCCCTCCTTGGGCACGCCCCAGCTACCATAAGGCTCTCTCTCTCTTCAATCTATCGCAGCCCACTGCTGGACATAGGTCTCCCCCATTTTGCGCCAGATATCCCGGTCCTGCGCTTTTCTCATCCAGTTTCCACCAGCGAACTTTCGCAAGTCGTCGGTCCATCGGGCCGGAGGGCGTCCTACACTACGCTTGCCAAGACGCGGTCTCCACTCCAGAACTCGTCTGCTCCAGCGGCCATCGGTTCTGCGACATACGTGACCAGCCCACTGCCACTTGAACTTGGTGATCCGGCGGGCTGTAAGGCAACAACCATAAGGCTGTCCCAACATAAATCAAGGAATGACAACACAAAGACATTCAGATTTGAAAGTGGAGAATTCTCACCGCTGGCTTAGGAATTAAACTTTTAGAAGAGAATAGGTAACACCACTCCTCTTTTGAACTTTTATAAAATACGTAATCGTCCATACGTAAATCGTAATCTCCATTCCACCCGCTAAACGTGTATTTACAATGCATATATACATCTACTCCACAAAAGGCAGGAACCGGTTCACTATTGTAAAGTAGGCCTTAAATTCAGCAACCTTAGCATAATATATACATAAAACTAGTCAGCTAAGGTGATTTTATATACAGTAAATTCTCAAAAGTAAATGTCACTTTGTCTAACAGTAATTAAATCATTTTGTGTGTATAGCAGCTGGTCACACTACCAAGGCAGTAATACAGTGGCCAGTGTTATAGGGCCGTACAATCTGGTGCCAGAGTAATGGGGCGCGCGTGACCTCGCCCTATGGTTTTTGAACATCTGCGACATCTAGCCCGCTAAGGGCCGCTTTACAAGACCGCCATTCCGCTGAGTATCGGTAATCTAAGATAGGATTTTGATGATGATGCTTTTTAAAATACAAGGTATATTAAAGGTCTTTAAATCCCCAACTTATGTTTGCATAATGATTGCTAAATGAAGTATCTTACCAATGTATTCAAATAAAATTAATTATAGGTATAATACTTTACTTGATCAATGAAGTATCAACATCTTGTAATTTTGATAATGCTGTTATTTCATGCATTATGTTATTCTATACTTATTTATTAAGAAAATTAGCTAATGAAGAATCAGTAAAAACCCTGTGACATATTATATTAAAGAAGGCAAAATATTATAAGTAGGAAGTATTTTAGTATTCAAATAATTTAATATATCTTCCTTAAGCAAGCTAAAATTAAATTCAACTTTACAAAAAAGATAATATTTTTATTTAAATTGTACATTGACTTTTCAAGCCAAATTATCGTACTTTGAGTCGTTTGAGTTACTACTTAATCTTATAGTTTTCGTTCGAAAAACTATGTTAGGTACGTAAGTTACTTACCTCCCTAAAATAATAATTATTCTGACACTCATGCTATTAAATAGGCATTAAACTTTTTTATTAAAATTTTAATAGAATATGCACTCTAATTATAAATAAACCAGGTAATTTTTTCTTCATTAATCCTATTAGGTTTTGTGCACTCAAAGCTCAAGCTTGCAATCGTTGTTCAGAGATCAACATTTACATGAGTCGTATCAAGGCTGCCAACTTATAAATCATTTCCACCTTAAAGAGGAATATTAAATACGGACAATGCCTACGAAAATGTACGAAAGGGCGAGTCTGTGAAAAATGGGTCGTAAAACGCAATCACCAATGCGCCGCGCTATTCGAAAAGCGAAACCATTTTCAATTAACGAAGTTTGTGACACGACTAAAGCTGATTGTGAACCATGATTCATTATATGCCTATTCCTAATCGTAACTTTGTGATATACTTTTGACTGCTCTATGAGCATCGTATTCCCGTATCACATCGCCTGTACCGTTGTATGAACTTTTAATAAGGTATGATTAAATTAGAACTAGGAGTGCACTGAGAGTTAATTAACTTCATTGAGCAAGTGGAAGTTATGCAATAACTTATCAACGAGTTTTTATTTGAAATGTAAAAGCAAAACATAAATGTTAACTGTCAGTGTAAATTAAACTCAGGTATATGGTTAATTAAAGAAAGAACGACAAGAAATAATAGTTTCTGTGCACCAAATCTACAAGTACAACAAATACACTAAACGAGAACGAATTCATCATGTAATATGAACTTCTCAGAAATTATAAAATAAGTATCTTAAATTAAAATAGCAAACAATTCCTTTCGTAATTTGACCGCGTCTCTTGTTTCCTTGCTATATACCTACCTCCTTATCATTATCATTGCGGCACTCTCCTCGCGTTAAACAAAGTACTTTGGCCGACCAATACTTGCCGGTAAAACTCGAAGTGTCTTTAAACGAACAATAGATAAGACTGCTAATGTTCCGAACAAATTCGTGGAGATAGCCCCCTCCGGCGTCTTAAACAAGTTGCCTGAACGCTGCATTGCGAACTTTTAATCTTCGACACAACCATAACTCTCTGTATAAATCCGGCCGGAGATATTTAATCACAACAGCTTTGGTTGATTGTGTGTTTTTCATCAATGGATTATTTGTATCTATATTGTCAATTCTTACTTAATGATATGATTAAGAAATTAAACTTTAACACTTTATGCATATCATATCATATCAATGGCATAGATTTGAACTACAATAAGGTGTCATTACATTTCTGGAATCTTCTAGTTTCGGTATTCTGATGCTTCAGAAAATAACCTGGAATATATTGATCCAAAAAACAATTTTATTGTAAAAAACAAACAAATAACGTGATTTTTAGAGAATTAGGAATCAACGACTTTATACTGATAATAGTTCAGACTGATTTCTAATGAGTTTGAAGTTGTGGTTTCACTTTTAAACCACCTTACGCTTTAGGATTTGGTTGGTCAATGCCATGGCAACTTGACCGACAAGTTAAGTAAGTTGGCTTGACATAAGCGTTCAGAATCAACCTACAAAAATTGCAGCATTCTTACCAAAGTAAATAAAATATCTCAGTTATTTTTGATGAACTTCTGGATCAAGTAGCATTTTATTCTCAATGCTCAGATCCATAGACTACACGGAAGAATTTACATAATGCAGAAAAGTAATAAAATTAACCTATGATAATCTATTGAACTCATGCAAACAAAATCTACAAGTAAACATGAAAAAAATGTAACATTACACATGCACTTTTTAAAAAATCGTGCTAAAATCCCAATCAAAATTATTTCACTCTCAAATTATCCTTTAAAACATTCTACGCAATGTTAAAAACATAAAGATAAATTTGCTCAAGGAAAAAGCGGCCCTTAAAGGGGATCAGCTTGCGTTATTTATCTCAAATAATGACAACGCAGTGGTACACTAGGTAGTACCAAAACGGCTATAAGGTCGCCCAGGGCAGAGATTGAAAGGGTTATGTGCGTAATAGGCCTTTTATTTCACGCTTAGCGTTGTAACGTTAATCTTTGTTTTATCTCGTTGATTCCATGTATTTTATTTATGCCGTTTACTTGTCTTATGTGCAATTTATTGCTGACTCTTTACAGGGTAAAATAATAAAATTAAGTCCGGTTCAAAAAGTATCAATTCTGACTCAAATTATATGTGTTAATCAATTATCTGCATAAGTACAATATAAATAAGGATCTTGTTTCCTACGTAAGGCAGTTCAGAAGCCCTGGCATCTATGTTAGGTTTGATATTCATCATCAACATCATTACCAGCTTATTATACGTCCCCGCCGAAGGGCACATGCCTACCCGTATAGGATTATTCATCAATTAGACAATATGCACTCAAAACGTAGAAGTAATAATATTGTGAACCTTTAGTACCACAAGTAAACTCCATATGCTCGTGGTGTATCCTGTTTTTTAATGAATAAGTCTCTGGCGACCTGGGATATAAGCTCTTCGTATGATGACAGTCGTTAGGGGAGGTCTATTCCAGCAGTGGACATACTCGTAGGGGCTGCAATAGCAACTATTCTACTTGAACTCATTGTATTCGGAACCACAAAATTAGCAATAAAAAACATTGATCCCTGGCCGCTGCTAGCGAGGTTAACTCCATTATGCAAATGCTTATGAAATGTACGCGAAACATGGGAGTACGCCGCGTAATTGATGAGCAAATTTACATGCTAATAAAACCCATCTGCAGTCTCGTGAATTGCAACATAATTGCAACGCAAACTTGACAAAGAGTCTCTGATATTATGGAATACATTAGCCGAGCTTTCCCTACCTGGTTTAAATAGACCTAGATTAAGCGCTAAGCAAAAATGTTGCCTAAAATGTTTGTAGCAAGACGCTGATCAGGGTACTTTAAAGGGTATTTTAAGAAAGGTACGTGATATTAAGCTTTGAGGTACTTGGTGATTTAATTAACGTTTTTTTTAGAATAAGAATAATGTAAAAAATACTTTTTTAGTAATTAGTTATGATAATTATGACAAATCTATATGTATTTGAAAGCAAGCGTCTGTTAAATGTTTTAATATGTGAGGGTTGTAAATAACGGAATAACATCTAAGCCAAAGCAACAGTTAGCTGCCAGTTTAACTATTATAACTATGTAACTTGCGAAAGCAAGCCGTAGTGACGGTCGAGTAGAATACAAATGTCAGCACCCCTGCTCCTCCCTAGGGTGTCGCTGACTAAAGGAAGTTCCCAACATGTGATAGGCAGCAGCATCACTTAGGTATTGGCATATCCCTGCGCTCTCCAACCCGCCTGCCAAGCATGGTGAGTATGGCATAAATACTCACCATGCTTGGCAGACGGGTTTGGGGGTAAACCCCGAAATTCTTCTCCTCCTCCTGTCCTCTATCCTCCCTTTGGGACCTTCCTCTGTCTTTTCGTTCCTCTTCCGCTTCCTTTACTAACTGATAGAGCCGCGTGATTGCTTTGAGGACCTCGTTTTATTTCTGTCTTCGTATTTCGAGAGCTATTGATGTTGTGTTTGGCTCTCTCCATACACGACAAAACAAGAAAAAGACCTAGAGAGTATACTGGAAGAACAAAGGAAACTAATAAAGGCAAATGGAGAGAAACTGGACTTTATAACAGAAAAAATAAATAACCAAAAAGAGATAGCAGAAGTGACTCGGGAGAACAACATAAAACTCGACTCCCTGAAAAAAGATATTGAGGGACTGCAGCCTACTCACATAGAGAGCTACGCGAGCATAGCCGCCAAAAGTACCACCACTGAGAACACTGCCCTTCACTCCATGATCATCTCGTCGAAAGATGAGATGGACACCGCATGGAGATAATAGAGAAGATCCAGAAGCAGTGGGCAAAGGAAGGCGGAGTTGCCATCAGGGTGAGGAAGGCGCGTGACCGCAAGGTCAAGTAGGCTGCAGAACGCGGGAAGAAAGGGACAGGGTAAGGGAAAGGCTGGAGCAAGCGGAAGGGAACTGTGCGTGGAAGAAGTCAAGAATAAGGCACCTCTACTACAACTTAGAGACGTCTTGCCTTCCACACGATGCGGAGCTGCTACAACTCCTTGGAGCACAAAATGAGATCTTCCGGAACATAGATCACGCCGACTATAAATGCGAGGTGAAGTTCCGGAAGAAAACAAGAAATTCGCACGCTAATCACGTGGTCATTACGGTTCCCCCTGATGTGTGGAAGAAGGCCCTAGAGAAGGGATATGTCTATATAGACATTCAGAGGGTCAGAGTCGCGGAGCAGTCACCACTGGTACAGTGCACGAACTGCCTGGGTACGGGCATGGCAAGCGGTTCTGCACTCTACCAGTGAAAACAAGTGCAGCACTGTGGGGACCACGTGAGAGCCAACTGCGCGACTGGCTGGCGGCGAAGCGCCGAAGTGCTGCAACTGTACTCTAGCTAAGCTAGAGTCAGTGCAACACAACGCGTTCAGCTCGGAGTGCCCCGTCCGTCGCAAATGGGAGGCGATCGCGCGGTCCAGAGTGGCGTACTGCTGAAGACACCGAGGTAGCGGCGGTAACAAACAAGGTGCGATTGGGACATGTAGAGCTCTCCCCAAACCCAGAACCTGGGTGGGAAGGGCTCTACATGTATTTATGACGTCAAAACTGGGGTCAATAAATCTGAGCCTAGCCACAAACAACCGCCTAAACACCCGTCACTCGTAAACACACACACCCGCACTCCACACAAAACGCCAACACACGAAACAGCAAATAAAAACAAAAATATGAATAAAATAAAGAAAAAAGAATAACAGCAAATAAAAATAGATGCATAAAATATACTACACATATATAGTGAATATATATAAAGTGGCAGTATAGAATATAAAATAAGATAAGTAAATAAAAATAAGAGTATATAATCAGATAATTAACTTATGTTAAACGGGTAAAAGAAAGTGGCAAATGAGGAAAGAAAACTTAAAATAGGATAAGAAAGACAGAGAGTAGTTAGAACTAGAATTAAGGAAGAACTATAAAAGTAAAATAGGATAGAATATACATTAAATGGCAGCAGCCAACATAATAATAGAGAAAGAAAACTAAATGTAATAAATAAGCAAAATGTAATAAATAATTAAAATGTAATAAATAAGTAAAATGTAATAAATAAGTAAAATGTAATAAATAAGTAAAATGTAAAAATAAGTAAAATGTAATAAACAGTGGCGGCTGTACCTTAAGTGCACTCGTGCGCTGAACCACCAATTCAAAAGATTTAAAAATTACAAAATATTACTTCATCTTTATTTTTAAATTACCATTTTAATATTTATTTTTTAAAATACAAAAACGTATAAACATTTCCAATTATGGTCAAAAAGTTTGAGCGCTTTACTAAACTAATATCGTGCGCTTCGGCGAGTGCACGAGGACTGCTAATACATCTTGTATGAGATACGAATTATACGCCTGACGCGTGAAACAAAAAACGTTCATAGAAATACCGAGTAATGAGTCGGTTCTCGAGCGCCGCTCGCGCGAACCGAAGATTGCCGAGAGCATCCGATGTATGACGAATTGGGAAAGCCGGCATCGGCGCGAGGCGACGACGGCAGCCATGATTGACATCTCGTTATCGGTATAGATTCACTGTATGTGTGACGCGTTAATTATTGTTTATAACTTTTCCGTAATTGTTTTTAGTTTTTGATTAAATTCTATAATAGAACTTTTATTTTTAGGTACTGCGTTTGGTATTAGTTGAAAATGAGTATAACATTGATTATATTAAAGAAAATAACAAAATTTTCAAAGTAAAGTGAACATAAAATTGGCCGGACCGCCACGGCCTTTTTTAAGTTTAAAACAAGAGTGCAAATCGAAAAATAAAGCATTTACACGAAGTTTTAAAAGTGAAATGTATAATAGAAAGAAATGGTTGTGTGGATGTGAGCGTCTTAATGCATTCTTTTGTTTTCCTTGCATTATTTTTGGCGGAGAATCGATTTGGACAGAAACTGGAATCAAGGATTTAACGCATTTGAGTGAAAAAATAAAAAAACATGATTCTTCGCAAATACACCTACAAAATGTAATGAGTTTGTCTGTGTTAGGCACAGTCGACATTCGTAATCAACTAGATTCTGTGTATAGAAGCAATATCCAAAAGTATAATGAACAAGTTGACAAAAACAGGTATATTTTATCACGTCTTATCGATTGTGTCAAGTTTTGTGGTGCATTTGAGTTAGCTTTGCGAGGTCACGATGAAACTATTGAGTCTAGTAATGCTGGGGTGTTTCGTGGATTAATAGACTTTGTATCAGAGTTGGATACAGTCATGAAGGAGCATCTCACGTCGTCTACAGTTTTCAAAGGCACGTCAAAAACTATTCAAAACGATATTTTGGACTCAATTTTATGTGTTTACCACAAAGAATTGACGAATATTATAACAAAATGTGAATACGTTGCAATTCAAGCTGATGAAACTACCGATGTATCGACGACTATGCAGATGGTAATGATTTTAAGATACGAAGAAAACGGACAGGTTCACGAACGGTTTTGGAAATATCTTACGCCGCATTCCCATACTGCTGAAGGACTTAGTTCTGTTATTATAACAGAATTACGGGAACTTCAAATAACTTCGCAACAATTAATAGCACAATGTTACGATGGCGCTGCTGTAATGAGCGGGAATATTGGTGGAGTACAGGCTAAAGTAAAAACCGTCTATCCAAATGCTTCATTCGTTCATTGTTACGCCCACCAACTAAATTTAATAATAGAAAAAAGTGTAAGTCAAAACAAAACGTACAGAAATTTTTTGCTAACCTTCAAGCTTTTCCAAAGTTTTTTTCACGATCACCGAAGCGTACAGAAGTTTTGAAAACTATTGTATCAAAGAAGATTCCAGCTGCTCCGCAAACGAGATGGAATTTTAATTCGCGGACCGTTGATTCAGTACATAGCTACAGGGAGCCTTTAAAAGAATGCATGAGCACCATTATAGAAACGGAAAATGATACCAGTTCTATAAATCAGGCTGATATGCTTCAAAGATATTTGAACGACAGTACTTTTTTATATTGGCTTGATTTTTTTAAATCTATTCTGCCACATAGTGAAATTTTATTCAAACAAATGCAAAAATGAAATATTGATTTGGTTCATATAAAAAACTGTATTAATGATTTTGAAATCAGTATACAAAATGCACGTAACAACATAGATCAACTTGAAGAACCACCTCAAAAAAGGATTAAATCGTCTAGCTCTGTCATAGCAAAAGAAGTGTGCGATGTAATTATTACTCAAGTAAAAGACAGATTCAATTTTTGTGATCATTTGATAGCAGCCAAATTATTTTACTGCGAGAACTTTACCACATACCGTTCTATTTTTCCCGACAAAGATTTCACGATCACAGTTTCCACATACGCCGCTTTGGACAAGTACAAATTTAAAAACGAACTTTCCGCAATATACAGTCGCGACGATTTCATCAACGCAAATAGTGCAATTGCAATTTTACAGTTGTTCTATAATAATGACCTGACTGAATCATTTTCAGAGTCAATGAAACTATTGCGAATTCTGTGCACTATACCAATGACTTCAGTAGAGAGCGAGCGATGTTTTTCGACACTGAAAAGAATCAAAACTTTTCTCCGAAATACCATGTCTCAGGATCGGCTAAATGCACTTTCTGTGCTTAGTATTGAAAAAAAATTTATACAAACGATACCCGATTTTAATAAAAAGGTGATTGAACATTTCGCTTCAGAAAAATGTCGTCGCATTGATTTAATGTATAAAAAATAAACATATTTTATGTCAATTGTTGTTTTGTTTCATTTTCTAATTTTAATATTTTAGTAAAGTGCACCACCAGTTCGATAACCCACCAGCCGCCACTGGTAATAAATAAGTAAAATGTTGTAATAATTAAGCAAAATATTAAGCAAGAAGGTAAAAAGAAAGTTTGTTGTAAGATAGAAAGTAAGAATGTAGAGTTGTAGAAAGCATAGAATAAGTAGAGTCACTTCTGTAATCATGTTATGTTGTATGAAACAAAGATGCAAAAATATGTAAACCAATATGAAATAGATAGTAAGCTGCAGTAGTATGTCAAAAACAGAGATAAAAATAAAGAAAGAAGTTTACAAGTAAGAACATAGATAATAAGGAAACATTGTAAAAAGAAAGAAATACAAAAAAAGAAAGAAAGAAATAAAAGAATACAAGTAAAAAGATATAAAAATACAAAAACCCAAAAAATATATAAAGAAAAGAAAAGAGAATAAACAAAGTCTCTGACCACCATGTCAGGGATTAGCTGAGAAAAAAAAAAAAAAAAAAAACCCCGAAATTTAAAATACCAAGATTTGGTTATATGTGTGTCAATTGTTTAATAATATGTTTTTGTAAAGCTATATCGGCTCGATAAAAAGAATAATGTGTTTCACTAAAAAGTACACACAACGACTTATACTGGCTGAAATATGCCGCAAGTAAAATTTTCTTCATTGTCTATAAAGAAAACTTTACTTGCTTATAAATTGAGGTTTCATTAAGTATAATTAATTAATTGATTATATTTCAAAGAACGAGGATAACAACATAAAGGTACTGTTTATAATTTCGAAATCCATCGCACATGATTACCTTATCTTATGTATACGAGTATTAAACGTATTAACACAAATTCTACGAGCTTCTCCATAATATAACAATCAATTAGGGGTTTTAACAAAAGCCTTAGCTGTTCTGGGCTAGGTAATGTGAGAGCACTTCTATAACATCAATTACCCCACAATCAACAATACACGTATTGTTATAGTATAACAACAATGCCTATTAGAAACCTATACATCTTGTTACTGAGTGTTTTAAGTTCACAAACAATGCCTTTACTCTTCAGCCTTTAAGAAGTTTAATTTTAGTTTCGCATAGAATTATTTTATTTTGTTTTCTCGCTGAATCAGCTTCTGCTTGTTGTTGAAACAAAAAATGACTACAACCAGGGCTAGATAAAATAAGTTATTAAAACCTAGTATGCACAGCATTGGTTTATTTTCTTTAAATAAACTTTTTTTCTAAAATTAAAGTTGACTGAGTTTTTTCATCAGTTATCTGCCAATAAAATTCCCGTCAAAATAGATCAAACCGTTTCAGAGATTACCCGAAACAAACAGACAGACAAACAAACAAAAAATTTAAAAAACATATATTGGTGTATGCTCTGTATATATATTAATATGCATGTAGTAAAAAAACAGTCATTTCGATATTCCAAAATGGGGACTCCAATTTTTTTCATATGTGTAGATATACATATTCTCTTATTTTCAAAAATTCAAAATTCTTTATTCAAATTAGGCTTACAAAAAGCACTTATGAACGATCAAAAAATTACAAAAATAATAATAAAAACAATTAAAAATACTAACTAAAAATATGAATTTTGATGCTTTGAAAAAAAGCGCTTCAGTGTTTTGGCCTGTTGAGAAAGAAGCACCCAAGAAAACTCAATAGTGTAGCCTTTTTTAAAAACAATTACTTAATGTAACAATATATCATAAACACTGAAATAGCTGAGCAGTTTAAGACCACGGATCTTTATCACATAAATATTCGTCAATAGTGTAGTACCCTTTTTTAGAAAGGTGGTTTTTTATTCTAGCTTTAAACATGTGTAAAGGTAACTCGACAATATTTTGCGGTACCTTGTTATTGTTGTGTTTTATACCAATACAACAAATCATTAAAATTTACAAGTAACATAACAAGTGCATAATGAGGACACACTCGTTAACCAATCCAAATAATATATTTTATATTGGCAAAATGTGTTTCAATACATGTTTGATAAATTAATCAGAACTTGGCGGGACTTGTAAATACTAGTTCATTAATTGAAAATCAAACGTATAATTCCTTACTTCAAAGGGAAAACGTGATTCGTATGGGATATCTTTGTTGCCTTAGTGTGTTTATCGTGACCGCTTTTTATGTACTTATATTCTCGGATCTCATTTGTAGATTGATATCATATGCATAAGACATTTTACTATGTACGAGTATGAGATATCTACAAGTGTAGTCCCTTGAATCTGTCTAAGCAAGATGAAATAAGAGAACGAGCAGTAAGTACACTACACACACACACATAAAAAATTCAAAATATTTAATTAATTTCTACTATTATTTTCTTTGTGATTGTATCACGTAAAGCAATCGATAAGATAAATTTTGGAATGTATGTCCTAAGTACAAGGTATAGGTACCACGAAAACGAGGTTTATTAACTATGGAGATACAGAGTTTCAAGCATATTACCAATAGTGAAACGTAATCCTTACTCTACTGACGGACGTTTCCAAGCATATTCGTAAGTAGCTTATATTGCAAACGTGGCAATCATGCTGAAAATTTACTGTAGATTTTCCGTAATTACTCGTATGAAATCTATTTTTCTATTTGACATCTTACTACATAAATCCGAATTTGAGAAATCACGGTTTTAACGCATGAATCCAGACAATAGAAAATTTATTGTTTCTGATGCCTTCAGGTGTAATTGTTATTAAGTCTCTATTTAAGTCGTCTTTCAACCAAAATTACCCTGAATGAAAAACCAAAGAAAATCCATTAAATTTTCAAAATCTTTTTTTTTACACAATAGTGTGTGAACACATTACACATTCTGTCATGGGATTGTCGTTTATTTATTTATTACGAGGGTAGTGTTAATTTTTATCCAACACAATAATTATCTATTTACCTAAATAGGACCGTTTCTTTTCGAACTCTTTCTATTGGCCATCTTTACACGAGTAAACTATGAAGATAATTAATCTTAATAATTGTAATTCACTACAGTAATTATAGCATTAACAAAATCCGCCTACATCGTTTCCAATAGTTATGTACGAATGAATCATTGCAACAACAATAGATAGCTTGTTTAATTAACACTTAAACCACTTATTTCGGAAACCTCACAATGAACGTGAACTCCAATTCCATCGCTACTCGATTATTCCACCAAATACGTGGGCTATCAGGATTCGATCCATTCATAACCGTTAATGGTTATTTACCGTGCACCTCCATTACAGAATCGCGAACGAATTCATGCGAAAACTTTAAAATTGGTTTTAAACCGCAACAATTGAACGAACAGCAATTGTATCAGCGGTTTGGTACTGTCGGCCGAGAAAATTTTATGTTTTTTTCTGACTATAAGTTTGCCACCAAGATGTGTAGATATGCATGTATGTGTGTGTGTGTAAAACTTTTGTGTGTCTTTATGGGTGTGTGTAAGTATGTGTAAAATGGTGTATGTGTGTGTGTGTGTGATGGCGTGCGTGTGCGTGCGTGTGTATAGATATACTCATGGGTTATGATGGCCTGATCTTCCAATCATCGTGTTATGAGAAAAGGTCTGGGCCTTGCAGTAGAGCCTTAATAATTAATTGGATACCGTATGGAACCATAATAAATTGAGAAAAGGCAACTTCTCAAATTTGGTACATAGATGTACTCGTATAACTCTGACTCGTAACAATAATATACAAAAGTGTTTGACCCTTACATTATCGTATTATAACATACGACATGTTGGAATACTGTTCGATATATTATAATATATTTTGTATTATAGTAGTAATAAAATAAACAAAGCATTAAGTATCTAATTTAGGTTTGTATTTAACCCTCTAGCTGCCGCATTATGGTATCTAACTAACACAATGGATTCTCCAATATCCGATTTCTGGCGGTTACAGGATTAAATCAAATTACGTTGATTCGTGGTGTTCTATTTGATACACTAGTGCATGTGTGAGTGCCCATGGGCGCATTAATGTATGAAAATGAAATAGAGGTTAGTACTTGATATTTTCAGTAACCCTACGTCATAAAACAAGATTGTATTTCTGGACTAGTGTTGTCAGGTCAGATTTTTTTTAAATCGGTATATGAGGTCAAAATAATCCGGATTTAAGGTTGCAGATCGGAAAAGTAAAGAAAAACATGATGTGACGCTGAAGTGTGCCATTTTAAATTTAATTAGTCAAAATTTCGTAGCGTAAATATTTTTTGAATGTAGAACATATTTTTTATCCTTACATCTCTCTACATTTTATTTCGGGACATGTAACCTCCCGACCAGGTTCGAAACGATGCGTCCCGTCCTCAAATCAGGACGTCCCGCGCAAGTCGGCTCACCAGCCATCACTACTCTGGACATAATTTTCACGATAATGTAGCGTTTGTTGTAATCTACCTACACACTTGTAGGCTAATTGGAGATAGCAGTATCTTTAACAAATTAACGAGTTGGAATTAGTGAGTTCTGCTATCCTATTTTAGCTGAAAGTCTTATCACTAACCCGAAACTTTTGGCCCCGCGGGAAGCGTAGGGTTAACCATTGTATTTTAATATGTCATCAACACAATGCATCCTGATCTATACAGTCTCCGGAAAATACGTTGTTATTAAATATAATGACTGTATGAAATCTTTTTCACCAAACCTTTAAAAACATTTGATTCACTCAATTTGGTACTAGGAGATGAAAAACTAACAAGCTGTTCCGACCTTGCGGCTACATAAAGTAACCTTTTTCAAGTATCACAATTTATTTTTGTGCTGTACTTTAGTCATTTAAATGATGATCATTGTTTTTCGTGTATTTTCTTGATTTTCATAAATGCTTTTTGTAAACTAAATTTTAATAAATGCACTTTGACGTATAGTTAATGAGTAACAATATTTTTGTATCTTTATATATTCACATTAGTGATGATTATTTTTCATATCTAAATCTGTTTTTAGTGCAACAAAATATGCCTTCAACCTTTGAATCTCTTCGCAGGCGTGCATGAAGGTTTCCTCACGATGATAAGGACACTGCGCAGTACCTATTTTTTATTTCATTCATCCTTTGATGTATGTTTCTTTGGTACGAAGTTAAGAAAGAGGTCACAAATAAGGAATTTAATAAATAAAAAATATGGTTTTTCCCAAGATACGTTTGTAAACACTTTTTTGACTGCCGTACATTGGCAGCAAGGTTGAACATGTTTATCGGGCGGGCTTATGCAAATGAGGTGCCTGATTGCGGTGAATGTGCCAGTGTTGCTGACAGAACGCATCAAGAGCTCTGCTATTTGTTACAATGTTATATTCCCGGGCCCTAATTCCGATACTTTGAAAAAGCGCTAATAGAATCGTAGTTGTATCTTAATAGGAAAATTTTGCACTCATTTATTCTATTTTATGCGAGGATTTTAATATATAACACCAATGCGTAACGTCCTTAAGGACTTAAGTCTTTCTGTAATGCGTTCTACCCGTGCTCACACACACAGCTGAGACATGGACACTGACTGCGGGATTGGTTCATAAGTTCAAAGTCACTCAAGTTATACTCGGCGTCTCTCTTTTCTTAAATTACCGACATAGCCCACCGGATCAGCAAATTGAAGTGCAAGGAGCTGGTCACGTATGTCACTGAACCGATGGCCGTTGGAGCAGACGAGTGCATAGCGTAGGACGCGCTCGATGGACCGGCGACTAGTGAAAGGTCGTGGGTCCAGACTGGATGAGAAAAGCGGAGGACCGGGATATCAGGTACAAAATGGGGGCGTCCTGTATTCAGCAGTGGACTGTGATAGGTTAAAGAGAGGGATACCATTAAATAACTTATTATACTATATAATTCCAATTTAAGACCATTAACATTACTACAACTATCAAGTTTCTTACCAGCTCTTCTCGAAGATCCTACTTATTCTGAACCAGTGGTAGAGTCATAAAAAAAATATAATAATAATAACAATTGACGATTCAAAAGTATCTGTAACAGATTTAGTCGAATAAAGATTTTTCTTTCTTTCTTATGGCAATTGTCATATAGTCAGGTAGTAGAATTGAAGCGCTGTATTACTCGAAATTCAGACGTGAAATATACGATGTCGCTCCACACTCCAACGTTTATAGATGCTAACTCTGAAACCGTGGGAACTCCAAGCATTGTGACATTTTGGTCGCCTTCAATTTTGTTTATCTCTCTGTAAAAGAGAATTCCGTCACGGGGTAGCATAGTGATACTCGGTAACAATGAAATATCAACCCTGATTTTACATTGGCATTTTTTCATTCTTAAATTAGGAACGATACCTGCCGTTAACAGTTAAAAACAAAAAAAAATTATAAGAAACCGCTTTTTTGGGATTGTGTATTTTTTACTGATAAACATACTTACATATTTATTATTGTTACTAAGTATTTAGGTATGTATTACACTAAGAAAAATAAAAAATACTACACTGAAGATATGCGCGCTGATATTCTGACGGACTGTCGCAATACAGACATATTTATACATTTTTACTAGGGTCTAGACTCGGTAACGATTGTCTAGGTAGGTACCACTGCAGTGCTCGATATCGTCCCATGTTCTTCTGTGTATAGCTAGTAAAATAACGAGGTATAAGAGACCTGTTGTCTCGGGTGAAGGGCACAGTGCGACTTTGATTATAACTGTTTATCAATTGGTGGTCCCAATCAATGCCGCCCTGTCATGGTCGCCATCATGCTTACCATCAGGTGGCATCTTGTTCATTTTGTAACACAAAAATCTTTCTTTGAGTGAAGAAGGAATCATATTAAAGAATAAATTACTGACTAAATCAAAACTATTTTTGCAAATAAGTGTTTCGTCACTTTTCAATCTTGCCCTATAACAATGGTGTTTGGGAAAACCTGTGCTCTGTAGTAGTGTGTTATATGCTAATAAGTTATTCAAGTGATTAAATATGTATCATTAGGCATCAGTTAAGCATCCTCATATGCACGTTATAATAAAATAATTAATAAATGGCGAAGTAATCGTGTACCAAATATACAAAAAAAATACGGTCAAATTGAGAACCTCTTCCATTTTGAAGTCGGTTTAAAAATAAAGTGATCATTGGTTTGTTTGTTAAATTTTAATATTTTCAGTAACAATATCTGATTGATGAAAACGTTAGATTAATGCTCTAATCAAAGGAGGAAAGAATATATCAACAACTGTACAATTTCAGTCTCAAGAAATTACAAAATTCATCGTGACGAGTTTCGTGACAATGATTGTCGATTCTGATTTGTTTTATCAAATTAATTGTTTCCAATATAAGTAACAAAAATAGTACCTGCTAAATGTATCATGATACATTTGACTTCAATATAAATGAATTTAATTTAAACTTAATTTCAAAAAGGTCCGGTTCGGTTCTATACTCAAAAAATTCTCAATGAAAATTCTTTACTTGGCATAATTTAGGTATCATCATATTTATAACAAATTTTCTTCGCAGGCGTGCGCAGGTTTCCTCACAATGTGTTGCTTCACCGAAAGAGTAACGGATAAACGTACAAATAATTTCGAAAATTCGACAAGACATTGGTGCGTGGCAGATTTGTACCTGCACCCTCTAGATCGGAAGGCATCAGTTCACATCAATGAGCCACCGACGCTCTTCCGCATACGACAAAATAATTTCCTATTTTGATTAGTTGGTTTAGGTCGTCGTATAATTGCCGCATTATAAATAAATAATTATCTACTGACAAACACACAGCGCCATCTAGTCCCAAACTCAGCATTTAGTCTGTAAAATGAGGTACTAAACAACGGATATTGTAACATACTTGTATATATATTTTTTGTAAATTCATACATTTATAAATAGAAAACACCCAGACCAATGCAAATATTCATGATCATAAATGTTTGTACTACCCAAGGATAGAAACCGGAACTCTTGGTGTGAGAACCGATCTCTCAACCATTAAACCACATTTGGTGTTATAGTTGAGAGGTCGGCCATTACATATATTTTGTCCACCCATTGGTCGTCAAAATATAAAAATATAGCAGATACAGTATTCTAGTTTATTAATTGTAGTTTTGTTCACGTAATTGTTTCTTGTGTCTACTACACAATTTGTCTGCGCATCATCTGCCGTTGTTCACAAATGCAATTACACAAGTAATTGATATTAACAATAGCCATCACTCTAGCTTATACCTAGTCTGAGATTTATGACCTATACAATAAATTCTCTTGTTACGCCGTCTGCTAAATTGAATGTGAACCTTTGATTAATTGACTGCGGTAGATTACAAGTCTGTTATTAATCAATCAATTAACATTGTGTTTTTATTGTAAGCTAATGTTAAATTGTTGATTATTTACCTAGAAAACTTCTAGGCTTTAGGTTTGATTTTTACTTTTAAATCGAAGTAAGTTACGATAAAGATTCATCATCATCATTAGTCTTAGCAGAGCTGAACGCAGGCCTCCGCTTATGGTTTCCACGCAGACCAATCCCTCGCAGTGGACATTCATCTGCTACCCGCCACCTTAAACAGGTCATCAATCCATCTGGTTGGGTTGCGGCCTACGCGTTTTCCGTTACGCCGACGCCACTCGAGAACCTTTCTGCCCCATCGGCCACCGGTTCTACGCACTATGTGCCTTGACCACTGCTACTTTAAATTACTTATCTTGTGGGCTATGTCGGTCACTCTAGTTCTCCTACGGATATCCTCCAAAAATAAAGTTTCCTTATATTTTGTTTCGGACTAGTTAGTTATAACGTCATTACTCACTATCATCAATTGACCTAATATTTATTGGCAACAGTGTGTTAAAAAAATGGATATTGCAAATAAACAAGCGAGCGACATTCATACTCGTACCGCCGGCAAAGAGTCGCCAATTAGCTCACAAAGACCAAAGAATAATCATTAATAGTTAAGTAATGAAGTGAACATTCTTTCGTTTTCATAAAGTTTGAGGTTATAAAGTGTCGCCTGTGAGCCAGTAGCGAGCCATTTGGCCTGAAGCCAGCTGCCATATTACACTGGCCTCGACGAGCTGAGGACTCCTTCATTTCGGCTTATTACGCTTTAATAAACGCCCCTTAGGTTTATGGGTCATTGAAGTTATAAATATCAGAGGAAAGATTTTATTAAACTGAGAATTTTTAAATTTGAAATACGAAGTGATATTTGGTTTGCCTGAAATGAATTACAGTGATCAGCGTTGAGATCTTTAGCGCAATTCGTCGTTGTTTAAAATATATTAAACGTCTGAACGTATGAAGAACATCAATAATAAAATATATTTTTTATCACATATACATTCACAAAGCAACATATAGCGTCATATTTAAAGGAACTTGTACCACGGGAACCAATAAAAAAATGGATAATCTTAAAAATAATGTTTATTATAAAATAATACCTACATATTATACATACAAAACACTAATACAAACATTTTTATGTCCATGCTCGCAAATGTTTGCACTGTATGAGTTTCCAAACCTTTGTAATATAGTAGAGGCTGACATGTGAAACATTATTTCACATAGTTCATCTTATAACAGAATGTCTTTTATAAGCGACAAAAATTAGCAAGCTTTCGGTAACTACCCACGACCTTACGTGAACTTAGCAAACACTCCTCCTCACATAAGTAAACATATACTATCTTTCGAAGCTACGAGCCCTGGATCATAATACAATCTAATGCTCAGATCACTACCGTGGCGGCAGTTCTCTCTCTCTCTCTTCAACCTATTGCAGTCCACTGCTGGACATAGGTCTCCCCCATTTTGCGCCAGACATCCCGGTCCTCCGCCTTTCTCATCCAGCTTCCACCAGCGACCTTTCGCAAGTCGTCGGTCCATCGGGCCGGAGGGCGTCCTACGCTACGCTTACCAAGACGCGGTCTCCACTCCAGAACTCGTCTGCTCCAACGGCCATCGGTTCTGCGACATACGTGACCAGCCCACTGCCACTTCAACTTGCTGATCCGGCGGGCTACGTCGGTAACTTTAGTTCTCTTACGAATTAAATCATTTCTAATCTGGCGGCAGTTGAACTGCGCATATTAAAACCTGTATAATGCATAATACTTTCGTTCGTAAAAATACTAAGCCAAAGTGCCAGTTTGTATGCGATGTTACTGGCTGCCTATAAATTTTCCGTAAGCCAAAATCCACAACGACCTGTATAATAAAGCGATAAAAAGTAAGTTGCTCCGTATACAGGATGCGTTAAACATGATTCCACAACTTTGGTCATAAATACAGGTGCATTGGACGTTCCAGCACGACGGTCACCAACTTTTTCCTGTGTTGTGTTGAAAATATTTTCGTATGACACTTCGCAGCGCGCAGCTCGTGACTGAACTATACTGTGAACCAGAAATATACTTGTGTGGCCGTTTTAAAAATAAATATAACCTGTCAAATATAAAGTCGAGCATTCTTGGAAGTCAAGACCTGATTTATTTTATATTTTCCTAGCAAGCCAACATTGTGGCTCTTTGCATTTAGATTTTGAGTTACTTATACTTGTTTTGGAAATGTTAAAAGTTGTAATGGAAACTTCTGCACCGAAAGTTTTAGGTTTGATCCCAATAGACCGCTGGATCACGTGAATATGCTAAAATTAAAATACCTGACATGACCTGCCTATATTAATGACTAAAGCCATTTAATTCGTTATCGATTCAGTCCCATATTATATTTGCTTCTATAAACTAAAGACTGATATTTCAATTCTATTATCTAATAAAATAACAAAACCCTTGTTTATTGCTCGTAGCAGGTATCAAAACAATCCAGCAAACCCCAGCCGAATCTTCGAGAGCAAACGAAAACATCATTATCTACGAACGATCTCCGATATCTAAACACTGGATAATTTTGAGAAATCCATCTCATTAACCGACGAAAACAACATGGCGCTGGGTGAATTCGAAAACAAAACGGCTCATCTAAACCCTTCTTTATTCGATTCCAATTTGTCCGTTCCATTACGCGGCGATGATAATGCGATATTTTCCGCTGATGCTCTTATTTTGCAATACGAGTATGTGAAGCTTGCCTATATCGTTGGTTACGGAATGTAATAATAGATAGCGACGTTTCGAGCATAATGCCTACAATTTGAAATCGCGAATGCCTCGACGGGCAATTCGCGAGATATTCCACGCCCCACGGCGAAATATAACGGATTTTTTATTGTCTCGAAACGTCTTTAGCAATCGCTGCTAACATTTCTAGACTCTTAACTCAGACCGTCATTTTGTGTCAAGACATTTTGACGGTATATTTACGTATTTTTTATTGGATATAAGTATTGCTTTGAGGCATTATGGGAGGAAAAAGATGAGATTTTGCGACTGAAAATGCTAAAGGAGAGGAAAGTTTCAACAAATTTGTATAACATTTTTTCAATGCGCATATTTAAGGGATTACTTAATGCGTAATGATGTGTTTCAGGATGAAAGAAGAAAGAAAGAAAGAAAAAAATCTTTATTCAAATAAATCTGTTACAGATACTTTTGAATCGTCAATTGTTATTATTATCATATTTTTTGTGACTCTACCACCGGTTCGGAATAAGTAGGATCTTCGAGAAGAGCCGGCAAGAAACTCGAGTTACTCTTTTAATCTTTTTATATCAGTGGTTACAGTTTTGTCATTTACCTACACATAGATTTACAATAATTTATTACAAAGATTTTGTAACTGGAACACTAAGTGCAAGACCACACATCTTTATCCGATAAATATTCTTCTATTGTATAGTAACCTTTTTTCATGAGGGTTTTTTTAATCTTTAATTTAAACTGGTGAAAAGGCAATTCGGCAAGATTTTGTGGTATTTTATTAAAGAATGTTATGCCTCTTCCAACAAATGATTTTCCTACTTTACTTAGTCTAAGATTTGGGACAGCAAGTTTGTTTTTGTTCCTAGTATTAAAGTTATGTACGTCACAATTTTTTTCAAACAAATGAAGATTTTTGTGGACATAAACTAGATTATGGTAAATGTATTGAGACGCTACTGTTAAAATATCGATTTTTTTAAATACTTCCCGAAGTGAATCACGTGGTCTAAGGTTATAAATGGCTCGGATGGCTCTTTTTTGAAGTACAAATATAGTGTTAATATCAGCAGCTGAGCCCCACAACAGAAGACCATATGACATTATACTATGAAAATAACTAAAATAAACCAATCTTGCTGTATCAATATCGGTTAAGAGCCTTATTTTCCTAACTGCATACGCTGCTGAGCTAAGTCTACCTGCCAAAGCTTCAATATGAGGTCCCCACTGGAGTTTTGAATCTATAGTAATTCCTAGAAATACTGTACTATCAACAATTTTTAAGCATTCGTCATTCAAATTAATACTGGTGATGACCTGCCTCACATTAGGTAATGAGAATTTTATACAATTAGTTTTTTTAGTGTTAAGCAATAAATTATTAACTGTAAACCAATGCATTACTTGTGAGATAGCACCATTTACATCGTCAAATGTTTCTTTTTTTCTATTAACGTTAAAAAGCAATGATGTATCATCTGCAAAT
Source organism: Leucinodes orbonalis (assembly GCA_019425675.1). Classification (NCBI taxonomy): domain Eukaryota; kingdom Metazoa; phylum Arthropoda; class Insecta; order Lepidoptera; family Crambidae; genus Leucinodes; species Leucinodes orbonalis. The sequence continues at coordinate 236,266 of PQWD01006543.1, forward strand.
AGTACTATGTCAGAAAGTTTATGACAATGGGAAGGAAGGTCATTTATGTATAAAAGAAACAGTAAAGGACCCAATAAGAACCCTGAGGCACGCCCATGCGTAGTGGGCCACCAGAAGAGCTAGAACCGTTTACAACAACCTTTTGAGTTCTGCCCGTCAAATAAGATCTTAAGTATTTTACTGAACAATCTGATACACCGTAATGTCTTAACTTGATAAGTAAGGTCTCATGATCGACGCAGTCAAATGCTTTTGACAGATCACAAAAAATCCCAATCGCATCTTGCTTACTCTCCCAGGCGTCATATACGTGCTTAATGAGGGCAATTCCTGCATCCGTAGTATTCCTATTTTTGGTAAAACCGAACTGTTTTTTATGCAATATTTGATTTGCATTAAGATAATTTAATAATTGATTAAATATTATTTTTTCAAAAATTTTACTGAGCGACGGTAGAATGGAAATTGGTCTATAATTGGATGGATCACTTTTGGCCCCAGATTTATATAATGGAATTAATTTACTAAACTTCATTAAATTTGGAAATATGCCTTCATCTATACTTTTATTGAATATGAATGCCAATTGCTATACTTTCAATGATAGATTTAATTATATTTGTTGATATTCCCCATAGATCTTCAGTGTTTTTCATATTTAACTCCTTAAAAGTCTTGACAATTGTGTTAGAATTAATATGACTAAACTTAAATGACTGAACACGTTCTGGAATACTAGATGTAAGGAGAGCCTTAGCAGCAGAAGAACTAGAGTTTAAAGATTTAGTAATTTCGGTTGGAGTATTGGTAAAAAACGTTTCAAACGCATTTACTACATCAGATTCTTTATTAACAATAGCGTTGTCAATTTTGAGTGTAAAGTTATGATCACGAGGCTTACTCCTACCAGCTTCTTTATTAATGACATTCCACGTTGCCTTAATTTTGTTATTTGACTTCCTTTGATTTTATCGCGCAAAAATAACGACTTAGCCATATGACAAACTTTCCTAAATATTTTTGAATAGTTTCTGACAAAAATTATAAATTCAGGGTCTGTAGTATATACTTTCAAGTCGTAGAGCTCATATAACCTAGTCCTACTTTTAAAAATGCCAGGTGTGGCCCAATCATTGAATCTGATATTATTATTACATATTTTTATTTTTTAAAGGAAATACTTTATCAAATTTTTTCTTAATAGTATAAAAAAGATTTTCATAAAGACTATCCACATTTTGATCATTAGGTTAAATTGATTTAGTGAATTATCAACATTATTTTTAAATTGACTTATGCGGTTATTAGTAATTGGCCTATAACGGATATTAATTACTTGCTGTAAGTCATGACGGTGTTCAAACTGTGCTAATTGACCACTGTGATCTGATTGTAAACAATTAATTATTGATTTTTTAATAGTTATATTTTCACAAAAAATATTATCAAGACAAGTAGCCGTAGTAGAGGTGATCCTAGTTGGCTCATTAAATTGATTAAATAAATTATATGACTTAAAAAGATTGAGAAACCTCGAAGAGGATAGTGATTGATCTAAAATATTTATGTTGAAGTCACCACATATGATGACCTTTTTTTAAACTTACTAAATTTACTGAGCACTTCTTCCATAGTAGATTCAAATAAAATATAATCAGATGATGGTGGTCTATATACACATACAATTATAAATTTCTCAAGTTCTATACAGGAAAGTTCAATAGTTTGTTCAATGGAGTACTTGACAATATCTTTCCTTTCTTTATATTTTAAACTATTATGTAATAATATAAGTGATCCACCCTAATTGCTGATCCTCTCATGAACAAGCTACCAACTTCATAGTTATTAATATTTATTAAACAATTATCATTTCTTAACCAATGTTCAGTTATACATTTATTTTTATTAGTAATAACACCCGTGTTGTTCCTGTGTCTAGACGAAAATAATTCTTAAGCCATGGATAACTCCTGGTTTGCTCAGATGCATGCGCAACCGAGATAACTTGCATAAAAAATTCATAATGAACCAGGGGATACAATCTTAGCCCAGACATACGACGTTACAGGAACTTCTGTAATTCACTACTCAAAAAAGTTAGGCGTTATACGAGAGGGAGGAAATCATCAAAAATAATAAAAATAATAGGAAGTTGTGGGAATGTATAAAAAAATTCACGCACAGTAATAAAGTAATGTCCCTTCGTCGGAGCTTTTGAGAGATGGAAGTCCACGCGACAGATTGAACTGTGTTAACACTTTTTTACTGACATTGGTAAAAGTATTGTGAATGATATGAAAGTTGGTAGTGACTTTAAGTCTCGGGATAACACTTCTTGCACTGTACCTATTTCTATATCGAAATCATTAGTACTTGCCCCACAGACGAGTTGGAAGTCGGCAACCTGGTGATGAATCTCCGAGACAATAGCTCTGCTGGTGACGACTTATTTCGGGCAGACTTATAAGCGCCATCGTGATATTTTAATAACACCCATTACATTTATATGCAACCTTTCCATGGAATCCGGTGTCTTCCAGACATTTACAAAAAGTCTATTGTAATACCCATTTACAAGGGGGCGACAAGGGCTCTGTTGATAATTATAGACCAATATCCTTGCTCCTATCGTGTCTAAATTTTGGAACGGATTGTAAGCAGGAGACTGGTGGGTTTCCTTGAGAAAAATGAAATCATTTCTGACTGCCAATTTGGTTTTCGATCAGGGAAATCTACAGATAATGCAGTTCATACCCACTGACTTTATAGTTCGTAAATTGGACGCGGGGGACAAGGTTATGGGCATCTTTATTGACTTACGCAAAGCGTTTGACACCGTTTCACCGGAAATCCTCTTGGAAAGAATGGAGAAGATAGGTGTAAGAGGTGTAGCTCACAAATTCTTCCCAGCTATCTGTCTGGACGCAAAAGGTTGGTAAGGGTGGAAAACTGGGTCAGTGATGTGAAGCCGATAAATTTCGGCGTTCCTCAAGGCAGTGTTCTGGTCCCACCCTATTTCTCATCTACATCAATGAATTGTGTCGGATGAAGTTGAGAAATGGAGAAACGGTGGCGTTTGCTGACGACACTGCGATACTGTTCCATGGTGAAGACTGGACGAAGCTTTTCATCATGCTCAGAGAGGACTTAACGCTTTTTCAAACTGGTTACATAACAGTTAGCGCTTAATACCCAAAAAACCAAATACATGACTTTTCGATCTTAAACCGCGAAATTCCTCTCATCTACTTTAGTATATCATGGTAATTCGTGCTTAACCAAATCACACTGCACTTGTCCAAAACTTGCTTCATCTTCCACGGTTAAATACTTGGGTGTCATGTTGGATCGTAACCTTAATTTTCATGCGCATATCGACCTTCTAGCCTAGGATCAGAAAACTAATCTATATATTTAAAACCTTGAGACATATAGCGTGTCACTCAATCATTAGGACCGTTTACTTGTCACTTTGCCAATCATTGCTGAGCTACTGTATTTTGTCGTGGGGTGGCGCAGCAAAAACACATTTATTAAAGGTGGAGCGAGCCCAGAGGGCAATTCTAAAGGTTAGTGCATTCCTTCCTTATACCTTCCCAACCTATGATGTATTCAAGCACTGGAAAGTGCACACAGTCCGTCATTTGTTTATCTTGCCATTGTCATGCACAAACACTCTATTATGCCGTATGACCAACATCTTAAAGTTAACAACGCAGAAAGGGCACAGTGTGTGTCACAAAAATTATTTCCATACAAGTTTTGCTCAGAGATTTTTTTGCTTTTTGGGTGAATATCTATATAATAAGGTCAATACCGCCCTCTCTTATACTCTTTGACAAGTTACAGATGTAGAAGGAAACTGTCCCTGTGGCTGCTTGACCAATGACAATGCTACAGAGGAAATTATAACTATATTGAAATAGAATAAACACTTATGGACAATAGAAGTTTTTTATATTTATTAGATAAAAAATGTTGCATGTTCATCACATTACCCCTACACCACACTTGATTCGAGCATTCATACAAACACAAACATCCACACACACACACACACACCACACACACACACACACACACACACACACACACACACACACACACACACAACATAATTACAATGTTGATTGCTATCATTATTATTAATGTTCCTTTTTGTCATTTATTGTATCATTTTGAAGTTATTTATACTGTAAAGACATCCTGGCGATCCGAGGTGGTGAGCCTGGTGACCTGTAACTCAGGTACCCTTTGAGGTACCTTTATCAGGCATCAGTCTCACACAAATCTATCATGTTCTTATAATGTCTGTGTCATATGTTTGTGTTGAGAAAACAATAAAATAAATAAATATAAATAAATAAATACACAAAATATGCACATTCATGTGTTCACAGAAACAAACCTACTCTAATTCTTTGCCAGAGAAGCCTTGTATGTTTTGATGTACTAAATTTAAATAATTGCTTTTTTGCTTCTCTGTTGTCGAAGAGACACTAAAAGGTATGCAAGAGTAGTTCTCTATTGTCTTGACACATAATTTAAATGATTTGGAACATATTCCAAGGTCTTTTTTTGATAATTATCCTGCTCAATAGAAGCAGTTAAGCTAGCCAACTGGCTATGTTATTAAAATAAAATGATAGCGAAAGTGCTATTTGTCTTTTAAAATAATTACCCAGATAATATTTATCTTTAGTCTTAGAATAATTTATATAAATTGAATTTGAATTAATTAATTTATTAATGTCAATTAAATGTATTTTACTGTCATTTGTAAAAGATATTGTGTCTAATGTCATATTTATTTTATACCTAATATCATTTTCCTGCTGTGGCAATTTACCACTGTAAGGTAATGTAAACAAAATAATCTTATTAATATTTAATAAACACAAACTATTACAATATTTTATCATTTCGCCTTTGTTTACATCACCCCTGTCACCAACCAAAATAATTAGTGTGGTGTTATTTTCAAATTTATAGTTAACAATTTTATTCATCAAGTCATTATAAGTTATACCCGGAAAACAGTGATTCAGTACTTGTTGCCCCAGACAAGTACTTAATAAATGGCCCATGTTTTTACCAATATCGTCACTAAACATAATAATATATTCTTATTTAAACTGGTTATACTACTTGAAATGTTAGATGTTTGTTCGGAAGGACTGACAATATAATTTTGCTCACATCTTGTCTGTGATCCCAGTGAACAAGCAGGAGTATCTATTAATGAGTCCTGCTCAGCAGTTTCTTCAAGGCCAAGATGTGTTCTGTACTTTCCAGTTTATCATAGTTATACCTATTTGTAACATTTTCTAATTGTTGTTTCACATTCATGCTTTTCTATATTATTTTGTAACATAATTGAGTAAATATCTAACTCATCACCAATTTGTCTACGTTCTCTAATATACTTAACATTTTGAAAAAATTTTTTTTGCTTCCGAATTAAGTTTTTGGTTTTTTAATAAACCTATTTATTTTCACATATTTTTTGTATTTGTTTTTTACTCCACTTCAAATTACCATTTTCCACTGGAGAACTTATAGTTATGTCATTTGTTAAATCAATAGTAACAGTTGGACTGGTGTGAAGTGCAGTAGAAACTAGGCTAGGTGCACACTCGACTAACTCGCTAAACAAACTTGTATTCTGGGTGGTTAAAGTGTGTTGTTTCTCAGTCTCCATCTCCGATATATGGTGGTGAGCTTCCTGCAACTCATGTTCCAGCATAGATATGCGCTTGAGGCCCTGGACATACTCATCACCGCAGTCACCAAAACCATCAACCAGAATTTGAAGTCTGTCCCGTTCTTGTTCTACATAAGTATACCTATATGCATCTCATTGTCATCTCTTTCTACTTGTAATGGTGGACAACTCCCTGGTTGACTTTTAACTCTTGCAGCGTCATTCAAGTTGACGAGCACGAGTCTGCATAATTGGCAGAGGTCAAATTGAATTTAATAAAATTAAAGAAACAAATTCAGGGATTGATTAATCCAATTATGAGGTTTTCGTCCAACTTTAAATTTCAGACAATATAACCTCTTCGCGTGTCTGATATGCACTCAGATATTTCGAAATACTATAAATCTACTTTTAAAACATGTAATGATCAGTTTGTGTACTAATACAAACTAATTACCTGTAAAGATACAAAGATTCACATAAATTTGAATTCAAAATGACATGCCGGTACTCCATTTTTGTACTTATTTTTCACAATAAAAACAATTGATATATGCACTTTTTTATATAGTTTTTCACGTTATTATTATTATTACCGTTTAGCGACGATATTTAGGCCTCATTTACTATATTTACAATAATTTGAAAATTAATATTTGGGACAAGTTGAAATCAGCTGTTAGTCGAGTGTTGCCAAGCAAGAAGATGAGGGCACTGTAGCTATACTCGCGTGCAAGTAAATCGACTCAAGCTCAAGTGCGCATAAAAAGTGATATAACTAAAAAATGACTTATTTTACCTCTATATAATGTTTTACATAATTAAAGCCTAGTAATTAGGCTTTCAAATGGTAGCATAATATCAGTAATTTAAATAAACACTTGTACTTAGAATGCAACTGAACGCAACCTCCCGTAAACTGCTCTGCGCTCTATTCACAACTTGCGCGACACAACCCCTATAAAACCCCCTGTAATCGTTTTTTTCTTATCAGTCGCTCATTAGACGTTGACCTGAACACATCTCTGCAAATTAAAGCCGTCATTTGAAGAAAATTATGGATACAACACCTGAAGAAGCCGCTCAAGTCGTTGCCCTGTTGCAAGAAGGGTTGAACCAGCGAGAAGTCGCTCGTCGTTTGAATATGAGTCAGTCCGCTGTCTCGAGAGTATACAGAAGGTTTCAAGAGACTGGTGCCGTCACTCGGAGGCCTAATACCAGCCGACGCCGGTGCATCTCGGAGCGTGACGACCGGTTTTTGGTCTCGACCTCTCTCCGAAATCGACACCTTACCGGCGTAGATGTGCAGCAGGAGCTACGTCAAGTTCGCGGGGTGACTGTCAGTCAGTGGACAGTTAGAAGAAGGTTGAAAGAAGCTAACCTTACTCCGAAAAGACCCGCTACAGGCCCGAAGTTGACCACAGCTCATCGTCAAGCACGCCTTCACTTTGCTCGAGAACATTTGGATTGGAGCATAGAGCAATGGCAGTCAGTCCTGTTCACAGATGAGACGAGGATGTGTCTCCATGGCAGCGACAGGAGAGGTCGGGTATACCGTCGTCCCGGTGAACGGTTTTCACAGTGCTGCTTTGTGGAAACCGTTGCATATGGTGGCGGATCTTGCATGATGTGGGCTGGAATTTCCTTAGAAGGCAAAACGGACCTTGTTTTCGTTCCTGGGGGAGGCCGGGGAGGAGGTCTGACCAGTGATCGTTACATTGAAAATGTTCTACTGGATCAAGTTGTCCCTTATCAAGGCTTTATTGGGGAAAATTTCATCTTGATGCATGACAATGCCCGATGTCACACTGCTCGGGCCACACGTGATTTCCTGAACGAAGTTGGAATTCACACTATGCATTGGCCAGCGCTCAGCCCCGATTTAAATCCCATTGAGCACATATGGGACGAGCTCAAAAGGAAAGTTAGAGCGAGGAATCCAGCTCCGACAAACATCAATGAGCTCAAGACTGCGTTGGTAGAAGAGTGGGGTCGAATACCACAATCATCCATTAAAAGTTGAATAAGTGGATGAAGAATCGCATGAGAGCAGTGATCAGAGCTAGAGGAGGGAATAAAATATTGACACGAATAATTTTTTTATCTTACGCACATTTTGTTTCATTTAAACACAATAACCCCATACTGTGAAATTGTATGAATTTTCAACATTTTTTACATTATCATTAGCATTAACCTTTTTTACTTAACTACTGAATCGATTTTCATGCAACTTACACAATTTTAAAGCTCAATTACTAGGCTTTAATTATGTAAAACATTATATAGAGTATAATAAGGCATTTTTAGTTAATCACTTGTTATGCGTACTTGAGGCTTGAGTCGATTTACTTGCACGCGAGTGTAGTAAAATTACAGAATATAAGTCCTAGCATCTGTTGTCTCGGGTGACAGTCGCAGTGTGGCATTGATGGAGGATACAACTGTTTATCAGTTGTTAGTCTCTTTCAATGCGCTCTGTCATGGTCTTTCTTATCATCATCAGGTGAGCATGCTCACTGTTCTGTACACTTTGTAGCATAAAAAGCCCGATCGTTGGTGAAGGCTAGATAAGGAAAGCGGCCGCGAGGTATATCCCGGTCGGCCGCTTTCCTTATCTAGCCCAAAATGAGATGAACTATTTATGAATTTACAGTAGTGGTAGGATGTTGAAAAACACTCCCTTGCCAAAATGCTAATAGTGATCAGTAGTCTCGGTTGTAGGGCGTAGATTCAAATCCCGCCACGCACCAATGTGTTTTCGAATTTTTAAAATTAGGTATATGTACGTTATCTGACGCTCTTGCGTTGAAGGAATCGTGAGGAAACCTGCGCATGCCTGCGAAGAGAGTCACAGGTTGTACGTGAAGTCGGCCAATCTGCACTGGGCCCGCGTGGACGACTAATGCCGATACACCCTATACGGGTAGGCTCGTGCCCCTCGGTGGGGACGTTTAATGATGATGATGATATATGGTACACTTACCTAAATATCTTAATTTTATCTGCTTACCTGTTTGTCCCTGCTAATGTATGGGACGGCTGGACTGATATTGAAGGGACTTCCATTGGTAAATTGCTGATGGAATAAAGAAAGTTAGTCTACGTTTAGTAGACGTAGGTCACAGCTGTAATGTAATGAGATTGACTTGACTCTTTCATCATCATCAGCTTCTTACGTCCACTCCAACGCACAGGCATTCCCGCATAGCATAACTATGGAGGATCCACTACGCGGGATCCATGCGTATTGGCAAATGACTTTACGATATTTGAATTTTAAGTTCATAAAATCAAAAATAAGCAATACGCAACACTGCGCGATTCAAATTAATAATGCGTGAACTCAAGAGCATTGTATTTTAAAAATACATGTAGATTAAACTTACAAGCTTCAAGTACGATAAATTATACTATAAACTATAACACAATGATGTAAAAAAGTATGAACTCGTGATTTGCTCACAAAACAATCGAAAAAAGGGTTCCGAATGCAGTGACAGCACACACACATATTTCGAATTTCGAACACATATACCTAAACAAAAGAGTACTGTACTGTACTCTCTTGGGCGGTTCGTTTTTAAAGCACGGATGGCGTATCTACCTTATATATACAGAATATCATTGCTATAACATGATACCTTTAGCTGTTAGGAAGTTTCAAGTATAACGAGAAAACTTTGCACATTCATCCTCGCCTTGCGGTTTTATTTTGGTTATAAAAATTTCATGAGATATAATATTTGGCTATATATAGTAGGTAGCACATTGAATCGTATTTGTGTTTCGTTTACACACTACTATTTTGCTCCAGTTAAAATAGAATTTGTTGGCTTATCAATCTGACTTCAAGATCCAATATAAGATTTTTGATAACAAATATCATCATATTTAATGACTTTACAGAATTTTATGTATTACTTGCTATGCTAGTTAAGTGAGTTTTGGCAATTTATGAGTGACTTTATCTATTAATCTTTATCTATTAATTGTTATATCTTGTCAATCTATCAAAACTGCAGGATTGGTGTTCGTGACTTCACTTTATATGTGAGTATGTTGTATGTTTTGCGTATGTGTGTTGCAGCAGCACTGGTAAAAACATTCTTATATTTATTATTAACTCTTACGTTTTGGCAACGTATGTGCAGTACGATTTACGAAAGATAATCTGCGTTGAAGTATACTTTATGGTTCCTTTGGAAGTGTGGTGGTGGCGACAGAGTAGCTTATTGATTATTTTTTTCGGAATGTCCTATATCTGTTGGCCACAGGTAGCCTTCAGCTTCACCGGACAATTAACGAGCGCTGATGGCTCTCAACCAAAAAACATATGCATAAAGCCTAAGGGTGTCCCATAGTAGGACGCGAACCTGAGTTTAAGACGTTGCAGGGGCTAGGTAAATAGGCTAGTATAAGTTTGGATAGAAATGCGACCGGGTACGTGATGGTAACGCGAATAGGAAGAAATGGAGTTTATTGTATTTTGTTGATGCTCATGACATTTATCAATATTTCATAATTATATTGTTTCACTATCATTAAAGTAGTCTTCTACTTGCGTATCAATCGTATTTAATATTGCGAAAACGTTGGCGTAAACATGTAAATATTTCATACCATATTCCCAGTGTTTGCCAAATAAACTCACTACAATTTGGGGCTGTCTATAAGTGTATTGTTCGATACAGGTATAAACGCCATCTATTCACTTTGACTACACACCCGAACTAAAACTTCAATTAAGCCCGCCAAATTGGATCTCAGCCGTAAATGCAGGTCTGACGTGTAATACGGCTAAATGAAACAGAAAGGTTCGACACTAATAGACACCTCTATACAATAGTGACGTCACGGCCGACACCACCCTCCATTAATATTCGATGAGCCGAGGAATTGTTTTCTTTCTTACAAAGTATAGAGGAGATGCCTGTTATATATTATCTCGGTCATATTTATTTTTCAACTACTTTACCAAACACTTTTGAATGTCAAGATTGCAAAAATTCCAAATACAAATTCCCTATCATTTTTTAAAATAATTTACTTAATTTCCTTTACCTTTATCTAATGTTTATTTACGTATCTGAATAAGATATTACTTATTGTATCTGTTAAAATGGATACTTTGATAACATTTTAAGCAAAAATAGTTTTTGGTTGTACTAGTACATTGGATTCTATATCCACTATTTATTTGAAGTACGCGTAGCTTGGACATGTACAATATGTTCATACAAAGAGAACAATGATCAATTAAAACGTGGGTGATGTAAATTCAATTTGGAATTTTATGAACACTAATATATTGTAATGTTGGAAATAATTTGATTTATTCAGAACATCCCAATACAATGTCAGCGTGCAGCAAAATCCAACATTTCCCGATAGTGAAATTCATCGTCGCTCCCGTAGATATTGGCGTACACGCAAATTTTATGGAACAATAAAATTTCACTGCTCCTGTTTTATTATCGTGTACAATATGAAAATTTGATTGTAGGATAAATTGAATCGAATGATCTCACTCTGGCGAAGGTAACTTTTGTGTTCGCGTTTTGACGCTTCATAATGCAATTCTAGACTTTTATCTTACTTCTTATGTTTGGGAGCTCCATATTGATTTCAGCAAAAGCGTTCTAAGATTATGTTTGTCTGTGTATTGAACGGTTATATTCTGTTTTTTCAATCCTATTTTAACCACTTTTAGTCTAACTTTTCGAGGGTATTGTAAAAAGAACACCAGCAGAGCAAGGGCGGATCGTGAATTTATAGCCCTGGGCTGAAACAAATGAGAGGCCTATCAACTAATAGTCACGTCAAAAAACGGTTTCTTGCTAAAATTTAATCTAATATTAATTGTACAAAATGCGAACTTCTTGCTGTGGTGGCAATCTCTTGCCTGGAAGAGATTTGAATGAGAGTGAACCCGAATCACCAACTGCGTAAATAAAGCGAGTATATAGCGAAGTCTGGGGCCCCTCGTAATTGGGGGCTGCGGCCAGTAGCCCTTAGGTAGGTCCGTCCCTCAGCAGAGGACGAATTTCATTAAACTTGACCGTTCTTATTTGCTTCTATCTCCGACTTGTCTTGCCATCGTTGAGGCTATAGCAAAACCACTCACTCATGGTGAAAAGCTTTGGTGGCCCAATGGTGTGGATGTTGCCTTCCGATCGGAAGTAGCAGGTTATAATCCTGCCACGTACAAACGTACGTGATGTGTTTTCGAAATTTTAAAATTATATATTCGGTATCCGACACTCTTACGGTGGAGGAAAAACATTCACAGGAAACCTGCGCACGTTTGCGAAGAGACTCAAAGATTGTGCGTGAAGTCAGCCAATCTGCACTGGGCCCGTTTAAGGCCTATACAGATTCCTTTACGAGTAGGCTCGTACCCCTCGATGAGAATTTTTTGAGCTGATGATAATGGTGAGAAGTGTAGAGAATAACTGTGCAGTTTCACAGGCTGTTTAAGAAATTAGATTAATGTTTTACTAAAATGAATGTCTGTGGACTGGATGCCTTTGTTGCTAGAGCATTCGGTTTTTCGCATCGTACAATTATCGCTATGGCTGATCGTCGAATGAATGACCGAAAACTACTATTTCTAGTTCGTCCATGCTTTAGACACTTCAGGTCGTTGGTTTTTTTTTCAGCTTACTTGATCCAAACTTTGGATTGATAGTCAGTTATCTTTATTCTCTTACAAGTATCAATTTCCTCAAAATGATGCAAAAATTAACCTCTCACTTGATTATGTTATGAACTTAACGTTATTTTTGATTTGTTTCTAATTAACATTTGAATTTAAGAACTTCTCCTATCCTATTCAACCTATCGCAGTCCACTGCTGGACATAGGTCTCCCCCATTTCGCGCCAGATATCCGGTCCTCCGCTTTCCTCATCCAGCCTCCACCAGCGACCTTTCGCAAGTCGTCGGTCCATCGGGCCGGAGGGCGTCCTACGCTACGCTTGCCGAGACGCGGTCTCCACTCCAGAACTCGTCTGCTCAACGGCCATCGGTTCTGCGACATACGTGACCAGCCCACTGCCACTTCAACTTGCTGATCCGGCGGGCTATGTCGGTAACTTAGTTCTCTTACGGATTAAATCATTTCTGATCTTATCCTAAGAGAGACCCCGAGCATAGCTCGCTCCATTGCGCGTTGAGTGACTTTGAACTTGTGAACCAATCCCGCAGTCAGTGTCCATGTCTCAGCTGCGTATGTAAGTACGGGTAGGACGCATTGCTCAAAGACTTTTTGTCTTTAAGCATTGCGGAATTGTCGACGTGAAGACTGACGTAACTTGCCGAATGCCGCCCAGCCCAACTGAATCCTCCTACTAGCTTCCCTCTCGAAATTGTGAACAATAAACTGAACTTCTCAATAATACATAAATGAATCACAGATTATTAGTAGATAGCTATAGTATTTAGTTAAATCCTGATATAACAAGACGGTATTTTATTTTGTTTATAATATTTTTCCAATAAATCATAAATCAGGAATACGATCCGAACCGTAATATCAATTACAAGTTTCCAAGCTGACTCACGAAAGCCTATGAAATGCTTTTAACATTTTGTGGGTTTTCTATCCTTATCAAAAAATAAGAAGCGGTAATCAATATTACTGAACTTCAAGTATACAATTTCCTCGGACGAAGAGTTCAAGAACTATAAATCGTAATTAAGGGGATGTGCCTGAACATTTTGTGTTCCGAGATTACCAGAAATATCACGTGCTATGTACAAGGCCTTGACTGTGAACGTTTAGTAAACATAACATGTCTGGTTTAATAAAATTGGAACCCTAACAAAAGGTGTTAAGTTTCAAAATAATTAAAGTGTCAATATATTGGATTATAAAACTAACAAAAGGTGTTAGGGTTGACGACCCATCTGGTGAATGATTGAGACGCTCACTACTATATCGAGGGTTCCGGGTTGGATCTCCGGGAATCAAACATTTCTATGCATGAACATGTATGTGTGTAGTAGTCTGGGTGTTTCTATGTAAGTATTTACAAAAAAGTAAAAAAGTACGTTTATCGTTGATTTAACCCATATTACAGGCTAATGCTAAGATTGGGGCTAGATGCGCTGTGTGAATGTCAGTGGATATTTATTTAAAGGTCCAAAATGTGGTGTAATGTTATAACATCCCCTCGGAATAGTATAGTTACTAACTTGAAAATAAATTTAGTTTCATTGCCTGGCTCATCCCACTCGAAACGCCACCAAAAGTTGTAGTGGTAAGAATACAATTAGCAGGTGACGATATTTTTTCTGTTCTGTAAGTTTATATTCTCCTTTGTAAGAATATGTTAGCCTAGATGACCAATAAACTAACATCTAGTTAGTAGTTAGCACAATCACGAAGAAACATTAACACAAAAAATTCCGAGTCACTTGACACATGTTATATTTATGACATAAAATTGATCATGAACTGTGACCTGAAGACGTCATTAAAAGGGTACAAAATCAAAAGCACGAGCATACTACAATGTCACTATGAGATGTAACGAAAAACGTAATTATAAATGAAAATTTTGCCCAACTGACGGAAGAGCCTAATTTTGCCCAACTGACGGATGAGCATAATTTTGCAACAAACAATTTTTGAGTGAGATTGTGCATCAAGTTAGTTTATTGTTTATCTAAGTTGTAAGGCCATTATTTGCTTAATAATTGACAGAAAAATATGTCCTAACATTATTAAGGATATTTGACCATTTATTCACAACGCTGATCCTGAACGTTTTGACATTTGAGGACAGGTAACATAATTTATCATTGGCCTATGTCTTATCCGACGCTCTTACGGTGAAGGAAAACATCGTGAGGAAACCTTCATGCACGCCTGCGAGGAGATTCGAAGGTTGTGTGTGAAGTCGTCCAATCCGCACTGGGCCCGCGTGGACGACTAAGGCCTAATCACCCTATACGGGTAGGATCGTGCCCCTCGGTGGGGACGTTTAATGAGCTGATGATGATGATGATGTCTTATTGATGATCTACTTTGTATCAATCCTATGAATTGAATAGACTGATTCAATGATTCATTGGTTAACAAATTTCACAATAATTTACACGCATATATAACTCACATTTACATTAATTTACTTGCAATATTTATAAGTTGAAAATGGACGTTTATATGCTTAATTTGTTTCAAACAGTGATGTATAAATGTATAGATTCGTAATATGCTCACAAAACAATCGAAAAAAGTGTTCCGAATGCAGTGACAGCACACATACACATATTTCGAATGAGTGTACATTTACCTAAGCAAAAGAGTACAAACTGTACTCTTTCGGCGTTCGTTTTTGATGCACGGATGACGTATCTACCTTTATATAAACAGAATATCATTGTTTCAAAACTTGTTTGCGATCATGATGTAGCATAATGTATTGACCGAGTCCTAGCACATGGTATTCGTATGCTGTGGACTGTGGAAATAATGAATGTATATTCGTTTTCGTTTGCCCTGAGTATCATTGTAACTTATTAGTTACAATGATACTCAGGCAAACGAAACGAATATACATTCACTACTATTTCAAACTATTCATATACTATTGTACAAACGCATAGGATAGCCGCAAACAAAATTCACAAATAAATTTTACAAATAAATTTAAATATATATGCATCGGTGGTATTTAAATTTTAATCCCTTACTTTCTAGTTTTTTACTTTTGAAATTTAATAACGCTTTATTTTTTTTACATTTACACAGCGTCATCTAGCCCCAAGTTAAACGTAAAGCTTTTATTACGGGTACGAAACAACTGATAAACAAATTTAAATACTTATCTTGTAAAAACATACATATCATAGAAAACACCCGGACCAATACAAACAGATATGCTCATGCACACAATTGTTTGATGCCGGTGATCGAGCTTGGAACCCTTGGTATAGTAGCTGACGTCTCAAGCATTACTCCAACTGGGTCGTCTAATAGATTACTTAGTGATTTTCTCAACGCTTCAGTAAAATCAAAGACAAAGCTATTGTTTTGGTTGGTATTTTTACGGTGTATTAAATATTTTATATGCTCCAACCGTAAAAATATTCTTACGTTATGTTATAAAACTATGTGGTCAACCGCAATGAAAAGAACCATCCAGTATTTTATGACCGCTCATAACTTAGGAGGTAAGCGCCACTTTCAGCGTGTGCCTCACCGTCCTTAAATAGTTTAGCACAATATATTTGTAAATGCATTACAACACCTGAAAGACATTTGTATACCCCAAGGGTGACATGTCGTACGTGATTTGATTTTAAAACAGTTTTCGCAGACAACATTGAATCTTTTTTCTAGTTCATTACCCAATCATTATATTTTATTAAAGTTTTTCACTAGGTGGTAAACTCAGTACTGGTTCATCTAAGTAGGTACCTCCGGAGTGCTAGATATCGTTCCGTAAAATACTAGTGTTTTGCACTTCTATGTTTCGGGATGCGAGCACTGTAGCTAGTAAAATTACAGGGTATAAGAGCTATCTGTCGCCTCGAGTAACGGGCAGTGTTGGCGAAAAGTACGGACTACCTACTGTTATTCACTTCTTTCAACAATGCATCTGTCATGGTCAGGCGTATCACTTAAGTACCACCAGTTGAGCTAACAGCGAACTCACCGTCTCGTTCAGTTATGGCATAAAAAAAACAATTTCAATCAACATTTTAAAAAAACTAATTGCATTTTCATATACTTTGTCTGTTGTTGATGCAAGATTCACAGATTTTTGTTATTGCTAACGTGAGTCGTACTTATCCCTTCATTAGAGGTTTTTGATCATTTTGGAAGTACCATGAGGCAGTGATATCACTTCAGTTCAGTCGATCCATTCGTGCTCGTTCACTTTTATAATTCAAAGTCGTCAAAATGTGCAATGTCACTTCGTTTCTTTCATCATATCAGTCATTACATTTAATGAAAAAAAAAAACAATATTTAATATGAAGTTATTAGTTAGGCTGTGTTCCGAATTGTAGGGTTAAAATGTACTTGAATTACTATAGGCATATTGTGTCTCAGCATCTAATTGTCAGCAGTAAACTATTCCTTTTTCGAAAGCAAGAGTTGCTTGCTTGAATACCAAGTTATTTTATAGGTAATTACCTATAAAATAACTTGTACAGTGAACATATCCGTTTCTATTTGTGTCAAGGCCATAATAATTCTTAGTATGCATAAAAGACCATAAAAGTAACATCAATTACGTTGCAAAATATTAAAAGTATATAATTTCCTCAAGCCCAAGAAGTTGGCTCGTAAATCGGTTGAGTAGAACATCCTCGGACACTTTCCGCCATCGCATCTGTGCCTTCAACTTGTAACAACCACGCTAAGTAATTTTTGTGAGCCCTTCACAAACTTCGTTAATATATTCATGAAGAGTTAAACAACATAGTTATCGGTTTGCTATAGAAAACAAAATAATTTTGAGCCGCGTGACACATACGTATATTTATTGTTTTGTTTAGACCGTAAATTATTCGTCTAAATTTTGACCTATCGCGTCATGGAAAGAGTATAAAATCAAAAGCACGAGCACACTACTATGTCATGTAGCGATGTAACCAAATATATGCATAATTTCACTCAAAAAGTGTCCGCAGCAAATGTCTGCCCATCGCGTCAGTTGGGTAGAATTTTATTCATAATCACGTCGGTCGCTACATGTCATAATGACATAGTAGTGTGCTCGTGATTTTGTAGTCTTTATAAGACGCGTTAAGGTTAATATTTAATGAAATAATTTTACGGTCTAAATATAACAATAACTTTGCGTATGTGTCATGAGGCTCGGATATTTTTTGCTTAACTCCATGTGATTGTGCATAGATGATAATCTGGAGTTTGTATAAGGCTGGAAAGGCTGGTTAATTGAGAATAGGATTTTATGAAAACGTAAGTATACGTATACGGTAAGTATGTGTAGGCGCAAGTGTGTGTGTGTGTGTGTGTGAGTGTGTGTGTGTGTGAGTCTGTGTGTGTATATGTGGGTTTATGGTAGAGCGTAGTAAAAATAAGAAAACGAACATGTTGTGTTTACCTTTTTATGAATTGCACCTACACTTAACTAATTACTTTATTTCTAGAGTATTTACTAAGACTGAATGAGTGCAGGTAACAATTATTGTTAAACAGATTTAAACAAAAAAAATGTTTCCCATCCCATTGTTGAAAATGAAAAAATGAAAATGAAAAGTGTTTATTCAGTTTAGGTCCTTAAAGAACACTTATGTCAAATGAAGCTACCACTGGTTCGGGAGGTAGTTTTCCACTGAGAAGAAACCAGCAAAAAAACTCAGTAGTTACTCTTTTCAAAAAAATTGTGTTGAATACAGATTCATTTGTAATCAAAATAATTATATAAAGCAAATTATATTTTAATTTTTATCGTATTATTGGTAAAAAATAATAATCTACAAAGTACTATTAAGCAGTTAAGTATTTTATAAATTTAAATAGATGACAACAAAAAAAACAAAAGTAGTGCAGGCGTGGAAATCAACATGTCATGAGTTTTTATCATTTATATAATCTTCAACACTATAGTAAGCTTTTTTTATTAAAATAGACTTTACATGAGACTTAAACTTATGCAGGGGTAAATCAATTACATTTTGTGGTAGCTTATTAAATATTTTAATGCTTAATCCCACAAATGAGTAAATTTTTGTGTACATAGATGACGCAGTCTAGAATGTATGAGACGGTAATGTTAAAATATTTATTTGTTTAAATAATTCCCTTAGTGAGTCACGTGATTTAAGGCCGTATATGGCACGGATGGATCTTTTCTGCAATACAAAAATTGTTTGTAGATCAGCAGCAGACCCCCACAAAAGTAGACCATAAGACATCACGCTGTGAAAATAGCTAAAATACACAAGTCTTGCAGTCTCAATATCAGTGAGACTTCTTATCTTCCTTACAGCATATGCAGCGAACTAAGCCTTCCTGCCAAAGCCGCAATATGGGGACCCCACTGCAATTTTGCGTCTAATTTTATACCCAGGAAAACGGTTGAATTTATTACTTCCATGGGTCCTTCATCCAAAGTGATGAAAGTATCTACCTGCCTTACATTAGGCATTGTGAACTTAATACATTTGGTCTTCTTAGAGTTAAGAAGTAAATTATTGGTCGTAAACCAATGTAATACCTGAGAAAGTGTAGTATTTACATCGTCAAAAGTTTCTTTTTGTCTATCCGTTAAATATAAGAGATGTATCATCAGCAAATAATACAGTTTCACATAGGTTTTGAGTATAATAAGGTAGATCATTTATATAAATTAAAAATAATAAAGGTCCCAATATTGAGCCCTGGGGAACGCCCATCAATAAAAGGGCTCCGCTGGAACTTGTTTCTCCGACATGTACGTTTTGGACTCTATTCGTTAAATATGATTGTATTAAATTAAGAGCGTCCTTATCGACACCGTAATGCTTCAACTTCATGAGGAGAGTATTATGGTTAACGCAATCGAATGCCTTCGATAGATCGCAGAATATTCCTATAGCATCTTGCTTATTTTCCCACGCCTCAAAAATATGTTTCATTAGTGCCACTCCTGCATCAGTAGTGGATCTGCCTTTAGTAAATCCAAATTGATTGCTATGTAATAGTTTGTTTACGTTGAAATGAGACAATAATTGATTAAATATAATTTTTTCAAATATCTTACTTAGAGCTGGGAGAATAGAGATAGGTCTGTAGTGAGACGGGTCACTCTTTTCTCCAGATTTGAATAAAGGTATGATTTTACTGAATTTCATCAAATTTGGAAATTTGCCCTGGTCAACACACTGATTAAAAATAACAGCTAAGTGAGGAGCAATACATATAATTATATTTTTAAGTATTTCTGTAGAGAGTCCCCATAAATCCTCTGTTTTTTTAATATTTAACTCTTTAAAAGTTCTAATGATTATCCCTGCATTTACATGTGTAAATCTAAAAGACGTTTTGCACTCATCAACATGTGACTTGAGGAGAGAAACAGCAAGATGAGGATTTGAATTTAATTTACTAGTTACAGTGACAGCAATATTAGTAAAGAACTTTTCAAATGCATCTGCCACCTGAGAGTCAGTATCAAGACTCCTGCCATCAATATTCAGTGAGATCTTGTTATCTTGTGTTTTATTTTTACAAGTCTCCTTATTGATGATATTCCACGAAACTTTACTTTTATTAGTAGCATTGATTATTTTATTTTTAAAATAATTAGCTTTAGCTACTGCGCAAACTTTTTTGAATAATTTTGAATAATTTCTAACATACTCTATGATAACAGGGTCATTAGTATTAGCCTTAACATCATACAATTCAAATAACTTTTTTACTTGTATAAATACCAGTAGTGGCCCAGTCGCTAAATTTAGATTTTAAAGTATTTAATCTGACATGTTTTTTTGGAAATGTACCATTAAATTCCTTTTCAATTACACTAAATAATTTATTATAATGTTCATCGACATTTTCATTACTATAAGTTAATAAAGGCAACTTGCTAGATATATTTTCCTTAAATTTTTCTATGCGATATGTTGTAATTGGCCGACAAACAAAATTACATGAAGTTGGGGCAAGACGGTGCTCAAACGATGCCATCTGTCCGCTATGATCAGAATTAATGAAATTTATTATACTCTTGTCATTTATATCAAAATTACAAAAAATGTTGTCTAAACAAGTGGCCGAGATTGAAGTAATTCTTGTAGGTTCATTAAAAAGATTAATTAAATTAAATGATTTAAAAAGATTTAGAAACCTAACAGTATTTGGTGAATTTTCTAAAATGTTAATGTTAAAATCACCACAAACAATAACTTTTTTACTAGATGAACTTATTTTTCTTAATACTTCTTCCATAGTAGTCTCAAATACATTAAAATTCCCTGATGGAGGCCTGTACACACAAACGATTACATGTTGCTCCAGCTCTGCACACGCTAGTTCAATAGTTCGTTCCACAGAAAGCGACACCACATCTTTACGCTCTTTAAATTTAATTTTATTATTAAATAATATTAGTGACCCGCCTCTAATAGCCGATTTCCTAGTAAACGAACTACTGACCATATAGTTATCAATACTAATAATTAGTTCATGCTGCTTTAACCAGTGCTCGGTAATACATAGTATGTCAACATTCATTTTATTTAAAAATAATTCTAATTCTAATTCCTTTCCAGAAAACCCCTGAATATTCTGATGAATAATTTTAAGGCAGTTGGGATTTTCCTTTGTCACTGGTTTGCCAGAGAAGTCCTCTATTGTCTTATTATATAATTTAAATTACTTGGAACATCTTCCAAAGTCTGAATAAATAATTTTTTAATGTTAAACGCTAACAAAGTAGCTAGTTTCTTTTTTATTTTATAAGGCAAATAAAAGTTTTGCCAGTCAAAATAAACTTATTTTCTATAAATTTTTTATGTCAAAAAATAAACTTGTCACTATGACTATATGTTAATTATAAAGAGTATTCAATAAGTGAATAATAAGTTGGCCTGTCTGCTAAGTTATCAACATAATAAAATCTAAGAAATATAACGTATCTCCATAAAACCCTCAATATAGTAAAATTTTATTCTAATAATTCAAATGGTGATAATCTAGTGCGTATGCAATGGAAATTATTTACGTAAGCAACATGATATAGGTTGACAATGACACTTCAATATATATGTCAAAGCTTAGTGCCAATAACATTCTTACCATTTAATAAATTGGATGATTTGGAATTGTATTTATAGTCATCTCATAAGCCAGCTTAATTTATATGTGCCGACAAAATTACTACGGTCTAAAAATAAGGTCACACCTCAGTTGTTTGATTATTTTGAGTTATTCATTGTAAGACAATTTAATTTTTTTCACGCTGTTGAGGAATCGCTGCAATAGGTTGTGTAGGGACGCTCAACGACGCCACATTCATGAAACTTTTGAGAATGGCAACCCTTCAAGGTCTGGAGGTTTCTGAAATCATTGGGAGTTAGAAGATCTCGTAGTGAATCCGTCCCAAAAGATCTAAATATTGATTCTTTGAATGACCACTTCTGTTCTTCTTCTGCTTTTAATAGTTCCATTAAAGCTAACACGTTGCATAAATGTCCCCTCTTCTTTTTCCAATTTTTATTGACAGTATTACTTATAATCTCTCTTCATTCTACCACCTATATGCAAACGATCTTCAAATTTACTCACAGGGTGGCCTTAATGATATTCACGGTGTCGTGCAGACTATCAATGCCGACTTAGCCCGTGTTTCAGAGTGGAGCGAGGCTTTTGGACTCAAGGTTAACCCTAACATGACTCAGGTCATTCTCATTGGCAGCTCGGGGTTGGTTTCGCGAATTAATTGGAATACAATGCAATTCTATTTAACGGCCAGCAATTCTATTTAACGGTATTCATGTCCCTTACAGTAATCGTGAAAAATTTGGGGAATAGAAAAAGGAAAGCAGGTGAGTAGGAAAATTTATGCTTCAGCAAGTTCTATGAATCGACTACGTACTTCTTACCAATTCCTACCAAAATTGCTCTTGTTCAAGCTCTGTTACTGCCTATCCTCGATTACGCTGACTGTTGCTACCCAGACATTAGTGAAACATTTCTTAACAAACTTGAGCGCCTTTTTAAAATTTTTGTATACGTCTTATTTTCGGCCTACGTAAATACGACCATGTCTCTCAATTCCATGTGCAATTCAATTGGTTACCTATACGTCGTCGTCGTGATCTTCACATTCTATCTCTTCTTTACTCAATTTTATATAATCCTTATACTCCACCTTACCTTAAACATCAGTTTAGTTTCCTACCAACCACCAAAAGTGTGAATCCTCGTTCTTGCCGGAAACTTCATCTTAGCGTTCCTTCTCATTCTTCAAGTTATTTTTCTAAATCCTTTGTTGTCCGCTCAATCCGCCTTTGGAATTCACTTCCATTGCCTATACGCAATTCTCGATCCCTATCAATTTTTAAGTCTCGCGTCAAAACCCATTTTCTGTTACTTCCTTGACTCGACCATTTTTACTCTTTGAATAATTATACTTATCATATCACTAGTATATGTATAAATATATATGTATGTATGTTTGTGTGTATGTATATATTTAACAATATATTTATTTAATTAAATATGTATATATATAATTAATTACATATATATAAGTATATATATATATATATATCTTACTATCATTCTTGCTTTGATTTTGCACATTTAACTGATTTTTCATAATTTTCAAAAGTATTTCCTCTCATGAAGGTTGTCTGGAAGAGATTGCTTTATAGCGATAAGACCGCCCTAATTGTACTTTAAATTTGGTTCTTTATTTATCATGTTCTTTTTTATTATTTTCTGTGCAAAGATTACTATTATTATTATTTCTAGGCTTTCTTTGTTTTTCTCGGCTTTTGCCGGTTAACTGATATACACGGGCCTAAGCCAAGTGCATATCAGGATTTATGTTTATATTTAGGTCTAAGGTCGGGACGGTATCATTTGATTGTAAAATGATATTTGGCGTTGCCGTAGATTGACTGATAGTTTGGGTACCTAGAAGGTCATGTGAAAGGTGGCTGATATTTATTATTATTATTAGGATTGACTACAACAATCGCAATGCGTATTCTTATAAAGAATACGCATTTGAATTTGATGATTTCTTAAAAAGAAGTTACAAAAGGCTATAATTGTTCACAATCATAGCATATATTTTTATACTAGTCCGTGACTTTTACATCAAAGACATACACTATCTGCGAATGAATAACCCGTCAAATTCGGTCCAGCCTTTCCAAAAATACAGCCCAACAACAATTAAAAAAATATATATTTATATTTGTTTGAAGTCAATGCATTATATAAATAAAAAAAATGATTGTTTAAATATTACAGACACGCCCATTTTATTTATGTACGGTTATAAACTTTAAATGACTCTCAAATCTCATTTAGCCTTAATAGCGACTACTATAGGCACAAGAGCCCACCACTGCAACTGCATTATGATCATGATCTTTTCTTTATTTTATAGGAATCTTAGTTAAGAAGATCGTGGAAAAATGTTACGATCTTGAGTTTTAAACAAAACATTTGATCAATAAACATTTTTACTCGCATCAAAATGTATATTGCATTCATTAGAAAATGAAACATCGTATAAAACTGTAGAACCGTCTTTTACAGGCTATTGTTGCAAAATTCCTAAATTGAAAAGGGGCAAAATCTCTCTCCCAAAATCAAGGGAAAGGTGATCCCCGTTTATAATAGGTGAGAGCTCATCAATTTTTCCTTCCTTATATTTTATCTCACAGCTCCGAGATTCTGAACGTTCAGTGCAAATTGAGTCGGATCGAATGTTGTCGAATCACTTTCATATAATATATCTGACAACCCTGGATCTTATACTCTATGAGAATCTATAAGATGCCCCACTTTCATTATCCAAATACTGACACTAGTGGATAATATACTCTTCTGTTGCCTCTATAATGCAGATTGGTGAAGAATGATCATAAGAGACCTATTTATAGAGGAGTGTGAATAGTGTAGAGCTTGAAGTTTGATTAAGGGACAAAGAATCCATAATGATTAGTGCTTCATCAGCAGCCTAGTAAACGACCCGACGAGGGCATGAGCCTACCGTAAAGGGTGCATAGGACTTGGCTCTCCACGCGGGCCCAGTGCGGATTGGCCAACTTCACGCCAGCCTTTGAATCTCTTCGCAGGCGTGCGCAGGTTTTCTCACGATGTTTTCCTTCACCGCAAGAGCGTCGGATAGATGAATAGATAATAATTTTTTTATTTTTCAAATGAAAATGCGAAAATGCTTCCTTTATCGTTGAATTGTTTTGTACTGTTATAGTCTTGTAATGTTAATTTTGTGGTCAAATAAAAATAAATGTATTTTCTTTAAAAAAAAATACATTGGTACGAAATTGGAACCTGCGCACCGACGCTCCAATGATTTGTTATTTACTTTAAATAGTATCACCATTTTTGCTTGTATCAACCTGATCACAATATTATGTCTGTATGAGTAGGTATTGCAAATTTCAATTTTTTTGAAAATAGGAAAACGGTGCTCTAAGCTCTTTGACTATTAGTTAACTAAACGTTAGAAATAAAATTTTCATAGAATTGCAGGCAGAGACAAAAGCTAATTATGTAGTGTAAATATTGTTAGTTTGGGAGACAAACTTAGCAATAACAAATATTAGTAAAAGCGTGGATAAGAACTGCGGGTTCTGTTTCAGAAATGGTTATGTATATACGAAAGAAATGTTCCTTCTATGTAACTTTAATGAAAAGTATATAATATCAGCACTATAATTATCGTTGAGATCGTTTTTCCCCTTTCATTCAATATATTTAGCAGTCGGGTGATTTTTTAATTATTAAATTATATTTTTTCTAATTTGTATTACGAGATTTTCGGGAATGCAATACTTTGACACGATAAGGCCGCATTATACCTCGGCCTCACAGACAACTGGAATGAATTAAAGCAAGCGTTCTTCCTTCCAACAACAATGCTTAAAAATTTCCATAGCTACAAAATATCCCAACTTCGCACGTTTGTCCAAGTAGGTACTCATGTACTACTGCACGCATACGACATGATGAAGTCATTGTTTTTTCTACAAATACCCAAGTCAATGTGCATGGTTATTGAAATTTTTGATGAAACTCATCCAACGAACTTGATGCGTGGACGGGAATAAAAGCTTCATAAAAGCGAATTGCTACAAATGGCACACATTATCAAATAATACACGCAGCTGCTTCAATGAGCTGAAATATTTGAATATTAATTATCATATTCCAATTATTTTTTAAATATTTTATTCCATTCAACTGTCACAGTAAAAATCTTTATAGGAATAAATGTATTTTTTTAATTTTCACTGTTTATACAACGTTCATAATAATTAAACAATTATGAACATTCTATAAACAATCAAACCGTTATGATAGCGTTGACAAAATTTAAGTGTGTCCAGGCATAAAAAATTAATTTAATATTTTTTTAAACCCACTACACATTACACATATACTGCTCTTATTTACATACAATTATTATGTTCCTCAATGTTAAAATTTATTATTAATGGAAAAATTAAAATAAGGTTTTTTGGGTTTTCTCGACAACAAGACTGGTATAGAAAATAACAAATGTTATTATGTTTCATAAGCTGTGAAAAGACATTGTAATCACGAAATAATACAACTAACACCGATTATACCACTAATCACGATTCATAATAACCTACATATTGATCAAAATATTGATATGTTAGTGTACTCGTAAAAGTTGATTTTTGAAATATTAAACCAAATTGATTGCTGTTGCATTTTTTGAATTAATAATTTGAATTATTGCAATTTCTATGTATGTTAACAATAATTTAATTTGAACCTTACTTTTCTTTCCACGAAAATATTGGTCTTAGTAAAACATAGTTGGCCATTCCATAGGGCAGTATATCAGAGATCTCCCTCCGCGTATGGCGTTAACAACACAACCCTTGTAACATGTAAATAAGTGTGCTTTACACTCGCCGATCGGCGACCGCTGTTGTACCCTGTCGGCCGCGGACGGTTTTAACTGCCCCTCGGTTATGTAACATCAGGCCATTTTCCGTTTTGATAGTGAAATATGACGTTGCATTTTACCAATAGCAATTACAAAAGTGGCGTACCCGCCTGTGTTCTCATTTTCTCTGCGGCCGATGTCAATGTCGCTTGTGTTTTGTTTTGTCTGGTATACTTGCTGTTAATTTTAATATTGATGTGTTTAATGTTCATAAATAAAAATGTTACACTACACTGTCTTCTATGCAATGTTTTCTGTAATGTATCTAAATGATTTTCAGGTTATTTATTGATTTAACAATGTGTAAACGTGCGTAACTTTGGGCAATTACAATTACAAAACATTAAGACTAGGCATAGCTATGTTCGGGGTCTCTCTTAGGGATAAGATTATAAATGATTTAATCCGTAAGAGAACTAAAGTTACCGATATAGCCCGCCGGATCAGCAGGTTGAAGTGACAGTGGGCTGGTCACGTATGTCGCAGAACCGATGGCCGTTAAAGCAGACGAGTTCTGGAGTTGAGACCGCGTCTTGGCAAGCGTAGTGTAGGACACCCGAAACCTTCCGGTAGGAAGGCGACAGTCCACACCATTGAGCCACCGACGCTCCGCTGAGTGCGGCATTGATAGAGAATAATAACTATCTATCAGTTGATCATTTCCTTTAATGCCGCTCTGTCATGGTCAGGTGTATCACATGGTCAGAGTTACCATCAGGTGAGCGTCCTAACTTCGTTCACTACATAACATAAAAAGTTATCCGCAATGCCATTGAGCCAGACTTGGGTAAACATAGGAAATATCTATAAAACATTAAGTACTTGCGATATTGTAATTGCTTGTTAGACATTATATTACTTACCACTCGTAGCATTCAGTTGTCATGGTGACTATTACCTATTTGTTTTCACTGCGTTGATCTTCGGGAAAAATATAACAGTTTACGTAATAAAATTGTATAGTTAATGTCATCTGTAATACTGTAATAATCCCATAATAGAGACCTAAGTATAGTTGTTAACTTCTAACGTTTTTCATTTAATTTTCAGTCACTGTATTCAGTAATTTGGTTGCCTATCTCACCCTTCTACTCGGGAAGGTTGGCAGGAATAGATAAGCTTGACGCTCCAAACAGTCCTTATACGCGGTCTCTCTCAAAAGATGATACTCTATGCTCGCCAACATTAAAGTTTAGTCCAACTTGTGATCAAAAGCGCTCTCTTTTGCTATTCCCCTAAATAAGTCTTAAAAAAATAAAAGCGAGTATTGTTATTTATCCTCACTTAAGTTATTTGTATTCGTCTGTCAAGTCTATTCCCCATACGCAATGGTGTGCAATGAGCCATGATATTGGTGAGAAATAGCCCCATAAAAAGCCTGCCTAATAAATTGCACCCTTGATGAGTACTTCTATTTTACGACCCCTCAGAGCCTACCGAACGGTGTTATATCTCGTCCTTAAAAGTTCTAATATGTAGTAGTTTATCTGAAGGTTCGAAACGATGTAGTTAAACGGCCACTTTTATAGCATCCTCGTCTTGGGAATATTGTGAATGGGAAGTATAACCAAGAGGAGATATAATGACATTATTACACATTGTGTGTTAAGGCGGAAAATATTCTATAAGTTTATTCTAAGAACTTATAACAAAGACAAAATAAAAATATCTGTAGTTAAGGGTCAAATTCGAAAATACATTGGAACGTGGCGAGATTTGAACTCTTCAGGTTGGAAGGCAACAGTCCACACCAATCAGCCACCGACGTTCTAGTAAATGTAAGTAAGTAAAAATTACCTATTAAAAGTTATAGTAAATAATTTCGGTAGCACCTTTATTAGGTCTTATCCACTCTCGGACCTCCGGCCCCTTATACAATTAAAGAAATAAAAAGCATATTTACAAACGTCATTTTTTTGTACTTTTGGATAGTCCAAATAACTATTCATACGTTCAATTTATCCGTTAAATACTAACAAATGAAAACTAGATACAGAAAGTATAACTTGTCATGCTACGTAACGGTTTTTTAAAGCTTAAGTATATAATTCAATTTAAGTTCGTTAAATATGATTAAATGCTAGTCTTAATTAATATTTGTTTCATATAATTTTTCATTTCTAAATGTCTTTTTAATAATGTTTTGTATTGCTCTCATACACTTTTTAGAAATAATAACTGACTAATAAGCAACTCATGTATTTTATTTTAAGTAATATTGTACACAAACGTTGGTGAACCTAATAAATAAACTCGTATAAAAGGAAACAATGGGATCAGTGTATGAATTTCAGAAGCCCAAAGCGCACAGACCTGAAGGCGGAAAAAATGTTGCACACTACCTCTATGTGCTATTATTTTCTATAGAACTATCTCAATGTAAGCTTAATTCAGAATTGTTCCGTAGTTAAAAAATCTAATCGAACCGAGTGTGCGATGACAAGGGTTTTCAATTTAACATCACCTGCGCTGAGCGGATCAGGGATTATACTGGCACGGAATACGATTCCGTTTTATGGATTCAACCACCCGACCATTGGATTTAATCTAATATTCCAACTTTTAGGATGTTGGAAAGAGCTTTGCATAGTATTTTCCTATAATTTATCGTATATTTTAAACATTTTGAGGGACCAGCTAGAGCATACTTGCCTTAAATATAAACACACATATTTTTACTAACCCTTAAGTGGCAGGAACTCAGGGACAAAAGCAAATCTAGTGCGTGAAGTCTTCATTATATGAGGTCGTTCTACGGTATTTTCGGAAATATATGAACGTTATCCGTTGCTCTTACGGTGAAGGAAAAACATCGTGGGCAGGTTACGCCTGCGAAGAGATTCAAAATGTGCGTGAACTCGTCCAACCCGCACTGGGCCCGCGTGGTCGACTAAGGCCTAAACACCCTATACGGGTAGGCTCGTGCCCCTCGGTGGGGACTTTAAATGAGCTGATTATGATGTTCTACGGTAAAGATAATTTCTTTATTTGTAGATAATTTCTTTATTTGTAAAGGATAAGGTCTTATTGTGTCAGCGCAAGCATTGGTTTCTTTTGGCGCAAGCTTATTTTTTAATAAATGCTATACTTATCCTTCATAGAATAAAATCCAGTCATATTTTGTTTAAAATTAATTATACAAATAAACTTCCAGGCAAAGTTCTGGGTAGTTAATTAATAATTAGGAGTATACTTACATAACAAAACTAAGATGAACCTGACAAAATTACACAAAAACTCACTGGAAAACACTCTGACACGGGATTTTTGTATGAATTAATATTATTGATAGTGATGTGCTAGGAATAACTTTCGAAATACATTCCCCGAGGAGTAACATCGTTAAATGTATTCCGTGCGGTCGCGGACGTGCAACAGGAGTTTGGGAGTTAGAACGTGTTCCTACGAAGGGTTATTTATGTACAGAGTTGGGCATGCCCAGCATGTACATATAAGGGATTGTGTTAACAGCACATAAAAATAAAACACATTTTAGTTAACTACCAGATACGTAGTGTGAGTATTTCATGTGGTGCCGGCAGATTAGTTTACAATTTTCCCCGCTCCTACAGACTCTATGTTCTTTATTACTGGGATTGATTTCCGTACTTAATCCTTGAAGTGGACCATTGAGCGTGAGCCAGAACAGCCTGTTGGTCACTCCAACCAGCCCACCTCCCTCCAGAAGCATATCAGTCTTCTCGAACTTCTCAGGGCGCCTGCAAGTGTTACCGACGAACCAATAGATTCCTTGCGGATCTAGCCTAAGCCTGTGCACCTAAGAAACACACGCGAAACCGTTTCCCCGTCCTCCAAAATTCTGCACAGAGAACCGTCTGTCATACCTACGCCTAGACAATTCCTGTCTAGGACCTCCTTGGATTCCTGCATCGTGTTGTTGAGTCCACCAGTTCTACAAACTTTTTACGTGAGTTCGTGAATGTAACAGGGACTAACCAGAAAACAACGGGTAGCAATAATATCTAAGTAAGCCTTACCTTTTCACGCATGGTCACGCACACAAATGTTTGTACTGCCCAGGTATCGAACCCGGAACCATTGGTGTAGTAGCCGATGTCTCAACCATTACACCAAATGGGTCGTTGGATTCGTTGTTTAAGCTAACATATAATTTTAACACCGATGTAAATATTTCTTACTTTCGACTGTAAAATGTGTTCCAATTTAGATTATTTACAGATCACAAGTCAAGAGTGCGAGAACTTGTAATCTATTTCATCGAAAACACTTTGTCTTGTCGAGTAGGACTCAGATTGTGGAACGAATCGTTTAATGTATGTATTCGATCCCACTAAAACGTTTCATTAAAACACACAATTAATCTTCCTCACCTTACAATTCTGCACTAAATGACTTTCACTTACTGCAGAATTGTCCTATCCTTGGGATTTAACCCCTCAAATTCTAGATCAAGCAGCAATCTAACGAATCGCTTTACGCTCCACTACTTAGAAATTTTCGGAAAGTAAAAAACTAGTTCGCTCGTATGTTCTGTACACGCGTCATGAATTACCAACCCAACAATAATGCAAATGGATGCTATTCGTTCATTACATTCATGCCCGTGAAATATTTGAATCGACACAATAGTCGACATGACCACGACCACCGCAGCGCGCATCACTAACCGGATTTTGGTTTGCTTTGTATAATTAGTCACATAAGTGCATTTACTGAGCCGCGTCGAACCCATTTCGCGGCTCAGAGGGCATACATCGATGCTTTTAAATAATACGTGTGGACATCACTATAAGAATTGATAATGAAGACTGATTTTAACCTAAAATAGTTTAACCTGACATAGGAGAGGTATTTAAGAAACCATCTAAATAACCATAACTACGAAAAGAACGCGTGTAGTGTGTTGTTGAATCTTTGTTCTACTTATTGATTTTAGATCAAATAAATGTCTAAGCTAACATATACGTCTGCGCTTAAACCGCCTTCTACTCTATAACGTTGTGTTTCTTTACCCTAAGGTTGCCTGGAGGAACCATTAAGCCAATTGTATTTTTTTCAATATTTTTGTAAAGAGTAACCTTTTTTCAACTTTGATAGTTGATTATCATTGTGGGATGACTTAAACCAGCAGTGAACTTTATCTGTGTGTAGTAGTATTTACCTAACCAAGTAAAATATTATTTTCTAACATCTACAGGTAACAAGACATGATATTATATTAAAATAGACCATACTTTAAGGCCCCTTAACGTAATTAACCACTTACCGAATAATATTAAAACCCTCCAGTCCAGTGAATTTGAATATGAGCATAAAAATATTAATTATTGAATGCTTTTATACTATGAAATAATATTTTCGCTACAGAATATAAATTTTATTTTATCGTTTTTTGTCGTTACGTGTCATTTTTGTATCAATTGAGAATTTTATTTAAGTAGTGTATTATTTTGATGATTTATTAAATCTTAATTAAAACTATCGATATTTGTATTTCACATCCCTAGAATAGAAAGAAAGAAAGAAAAATCATTTATTGACCGTTATGAAATAAATTACATACAAAAAGTAGTAGGTAACAGAAAAATAAAAGAGCAAAATTTTCAAACTATCATCATCATCATCGTTTCAGCCACATAATGTCCACTGCTGAACATAGGCCTCCCCCAATAACTTCCACGCCGATCTGTCGGAAGCTATCTGCATCCAGTGGGTACCCGCAACCTTCCTTAGGTCATCTGACCATCTTGTGGGCGGCCGTCCCACGCTGCGCTTGCCGGTATGCGTTCTCCATTCGAGAACCTTCCGGCTCCAACGGCTATCGGTTCTTCGGACTATGTGCCCTGCCCATTGCCACTTAAGCTTGGTAATTTCAAACTACACAAAACGATAAGGGAAAGACAAATGATACGGTCAAAAGTCCCACCTCAGCATAAGCTGCTGCATCGAATACCAACCAAACTTCCCTCCATCATTGCGGCACGGGGTACATAATCCCTTTATTTGAATATAGCTATATTTTTGAAACTAAACTCATCGACCAACGCCTTAACGTATATGTCAATAAATGCATTATTATTAATTTTTGAAGAAAAAGAACACATACATATTAACATGAAGCCAAAAATCGAATTGCTAAATATGACAAAGTCTATAAGCCTTGTGAAGCCACAATGGAAGTTTTATTACTTAGTGTATAGGCCTTTTACCGAAGGATTGGTAAGTAATGGAAATTTACTGCCACAGCCAATGTATTAAAGAACGAGAGCGTTTCCATGAGCTGTCAAGTGTCAAATTATGGCGGATACGCGAACGACTAATACCAGGAAAAAGAAATAAATTCCGCAAAGTATTTATTTTTAGAAGCACCTACTCAACTTCATCCAAAGTTGCCGCATGAGTTTACATTTATAAGCCCACGCAATATATAATAAAAACTGAATGAGATAATTAATATAATACGGGCTTTATTGAGTTAAGAAAACCTTTGATAATACAAACGTAATGTAATCAATAATTATTTTACTCAATTAAGATTCATCGAGAATACATAGTTTTATATATTATCGCATGAGGTTATCGGAGGCCTTAATCCCACTTTTTCTTCTATTCCCTCTCACTTATCAAATTTTGGAAACGCACTCAATAATACTCCTTCGACGTTAGTAGAAGTTTGAGTGTCTATACATAGGTATCTGTATCACTGACCATCGTATCAACAGTGTGCTCGTTTGCTTACGATGAAATAAATATTCTCTATCTATCTATTTTACCTATCGCAGTCCACTGCTGGACAAAGGTCTCCCCCATTTGGCGCCAGATATCCCGATACTCCGCTTTTCTCATCCAGCCTCCACCAACGACCTTTCGCAAGACATCGGTCCATCGGGCCGGAGGGCAACTTGCTGATCTGGCGGGTATGTCGGTAACTTTAGTTCTTTTACGGATTAAATCATTTCTGATCTTATCCCTAAGAGAGACCCCGAGCATAGCTCACTACATTGAGCGTTGAGTGACTTTGAACTTGTGAACCAATCCCGCAGTCAATGCCAGCTGCGTATGTTAGTACGAATAGGATGCATTGCTCGAAGACTTTTGTCTTTAAGCATTGCGGAATCGTCGACGTGAAGACCTGACGTAACTTGCCGAATGGCGCCCAGCCCATTATATTATAATTCAACATCATCAGCTTGTAAGACGTCCCCACCGAAGGGCACCAGCCTACCCGTATAGGGTGTTTAGGCCTTAGTCGTCCACGTGGGCCCAGTGCGGATTGATCTCTTCGCAGGCGCAGGTTTCCTTACGATGTTTTCCTTCACCGTAAGAGCGTTGGATAACGTACCTACATATAATTTCGAAAACACGCGCAACCATTTTTCTCGTCTCTGTTGCAGATGCAAACCTAATGTATTAATATTTGTTGCTTTCCATACAAAAACGGACCGAATTTTGACACATATTTTTTGTCAGCGAGACTGCCCGTATTTTTTTAAAACGTCTATGTTTGTATTTAAAAAATGTATAAACGTCAAGAAGTAAATTTAACTGACTATAATAACAAAAGATGCAAATACTAGCGCCCGATACCTATTGTCAACTTAATTGCAGTTAAAATGTAAAACAAACAACATTGTAAGCGCTCATTCACATTTACCTATACATGAACTAAACTTCGGTCCGTACAAAGCAAACTGCGGGGGATTAACACACTAAAGTGTCGACTCTCAAGTCGCAGAACTCGGTACACATATCGAAGTCGGCAAAGCGAAACCCGCAGATACGATAGACGCACCTGTGAGCGAACTACGAACACCTATTTGCACAACTATCACTCGCCCGTGTAATCGTACGCGATTCATACGTACTACGGTGACCAGGATTTGTCAATTAATTTCCATCTTATATACATGTTTATTAAAAGGACGAAAAACCCTTTTACAACAGACAAAATAGACTTGAAAAACGCGGCTCTGGTTACCTTTTAAAACGCAGAAGACCATTGCAACCGCACAGTACTATTTAGTGACATGAAGATTTAAGGGGTATCTAGCCTATAATTTCACTACCTCAATTTATTATATCACCCAGGAAAGATAATAATAATAATTAATATCCACTGACATTCACATAACGCCATCTAGCTCCAAACCAAGCATTGAGCCTGTAAAATGGATACTAAACGACGGATAAACATACTTTTTTTTGTAAATACATATTTTACATAGTGTGTTCATGCACACAAATTTTTTACTGCCCGGGAATCAAACCCTTGGTACTACACCAAGGGTTTGATTTGAGCCGACGTCTCATTACACGAAATTGATCGTCAAAGGGTAGCCTTTATGGCAGATATTCTTTCCCTTATACGACTAATAACTACAATATTTATTAATAAGTCCTGATTATTATAAATTCATGGTATACCTAGCCATAACTAAGTGTGGGAGTGTGTATGCTGGAGATGAAGGCGAGGTGTACGCAGTACGTGTATTAATTGCGGAGTCAAAGTTTCCCTAGCAAATTAATTGTTAATATTTGCTTAAGATGTCCTACATAAAGTTAAGATATGAATGTGATTTGGCGTATTTGGTTTAATTTCTAAATTATTAATTGTTGAATGTAATGGAATTGTTTGTTGCAGACAAGGTTTGGTTTTGCAAGGAATAGCATAATTTATCATTTATGTCAAACCATGTATGTCATGAATAAATATAAACATGTTTATATGAAATATCGTCATATCAGCTCATTATACGTCCCCACCAAGGGTCACAAGCCTGCCCGTATATGTATAGGTCTTAGTCGTCCACGCAGCCCAGTGTGGATTGGCCGATAAACAAACAAACCAACAAAAAAACTTTATTCAAATAAGTCTGTTACAGATACTTTTGAATCGTCAATTGTAATCATTATATTTTTTATGACTCTTTTTCACGCACAACCTTTGAATCTCTTCGTAGGCGTGTGCAGGTTTCCTCACGTGTTTTTCTTCACAGTATGAGCGTCAGGTAACCGTACATATAATTTCGAAAATACATTGGTACGTGGCGGGATTTGAACTGCGCCCTACATATCGGAAGGCAGCAGTCTATAGCAATGAGCCACCGACGTTCATGTGAAATATATAGTTGTACAAATTTGGTTCTTAAATACTTTGGTGTAAATGATGATTCGTCCACTACTTAACGAAAGGTTTCGGGTTCGCTCTACTATGTAGTATAAACATTTGTATGAACTTATCTATATTGATCAGAAGTCTGAGACATCCATGCATTACCATGGCTCAGTGAGACATGACACAATGAAAATACCCCATCCTGTACTTCTTTCTTATAACTCGCTCCCATTTTAAAGTCGGCAATGCACTCGTTGCTCCTTAATACTGGGGCCACACTGCGATAATTTTTAATACACCTGAAATTAACTCCCATTGTCGCGATAATGAATGGGATTTCCCGTTTGTGTGGCCCCCGTATCATAGTTGCGAGTGTCCTTGACGTTATGTAAGCCGTCAGCTCGTTGGACATTTTATTAAGAAAAAAAGTTTTGTGTTTACAGATAGTAATAATATAGAAATAGTTTTTTGTTTATTGAAATTAAAAGATGCTACAACTTTATTTTGTACAATGATTATTTTGTAGCTTTTCAGCCATATCACGCCATGCTAGCCCAAAGCATATTGGCGGATCTTCAAAGCCTAGTTCGCGATTCGGCAGGATCCCACAAGTGGAGGTGAGGCTGGCTTTGCTTCCTAAGGAAGTACCGTTGACCCCCTGAAATACTTACATGTATATCATCATCATCATTACAGCCTAATTATGTCCACTGCTGAACGAAGGCCTCCCCTAATGATTTCCACGCGGGCCGATCCCTAGCAGTTAACATATATCTGCTACCCGCCACCTAACCAGGTCATCCGTCCATCTGGTTAGGGCTCGGCAAACGCTTCGCTTTCTGTTACGTGGACGCCACTCGAGAACCTTTCCGCCCCATCGGCCATCGGTTGTATGCAGATGCGGATTTTATCGCGTAGGGAGACATGTTCATATACATGTATATATTTTTGTAAAAACAAAGCGCAATTGTTTCAGGATTGATTTGTTTTTGATAACAAACGAATTTGGTCTTCTTCCAATACTAAAAACGAAATAATAATTTTTCTACAATTTTTTCATACATTGAAATACTGATGTATGGTGGATAACCCACTCCGCGATTAATAATATGTTATTGTTAAAATGTATTACATATATACAACATTTGTAAATATACTAACCCTTTTGAACAGGGTTATACAATATTAAAACGTTCATGCATTAAACAAGTGTTTGAAGGTGAACAATAAATCCACATAAAACTGCGAATAGTTCAACAAAGCATGCCGTTTAAATAATGTTTTTAATTGGATTGTGAAGACAAAAACGAGCGCACTAGATTGGGCCGAATGCAAAATTCGTTAGCGCCGTTCATTCGTCAAAAATGTAACACGCATTCGGCCCGAACGTGTTCCGTACAACAGAGCCGCGTAAACACTGTTCATTCAAATCAGCCCAACGGTCGGTGGAATTCAATTTTGAAATTCGAGCATCGTGTTCGAATTGTTTGCAAGAACCTATTTCCATTTATGCTACCAGAAAAATTTGGTTTTTATGCAAATTACCGCCGCGATTATAAATAAAAGGTTTTGATAAACGTATTGTTTATTCTGTGGACCTTTTCGGTTGCGGCTGCGGCGTTGTTAAAACGCTGGGAATTGTCAAAAAAGGGAACGATTGTTGACAAATTTACACTTTGGCGTTGCCTTTTTTTCTGTTGTTTTTATCCACTGTTTTATTATACAAAAGAACTAAACGTATTAAATGGAAGATTTGGAATGAAACAAACGAGTTACAAAACATTAAAATGATAGAAACAGTTTTAAGATGTTTGGAAATTAAATAAATAATCCTAATTATTTATTTTATTTCCTAGACAAACATTACATTAACATTATTTCTTAGCCTAAAGTGACATGCAATGTAAGTTGCACGCTTTAAACATGTCAAAGGCTCGCAATCCTTAGTCGACAAGAATGTTACGCGTTACTCGTGAGATGTTGATTGACGATGCATGAATTTCCTTTTACGCCAACTTTAACTTTGAATTACATTTTCTCACCCTCACACGTCTGAATTACTAGTGCACGAAAGTGCAGTATTCTTTTGCTTCACGCAAACCAAGACATAATTTTGGTTTATCAGGACAGCATGCATTAGTATAATGAAACAACAAGGAACGTTACCTTATAAAATGTATTACCAAAATGAACAGTTATAATTTCATAGCTAATCATTATGAAAACTCCATGAAATTATATCGTTTAATAAATATTTCACATTATTATAATTTAAATATAAGATAATCTTACTCTTTTTTAATGTAATAGAACATGTCAATAATTACTTACATCTATTCATTTATTGTTCCTAACTCTAAACTTATATAAAGAAGAATACCAAAATATGATTGTATAAAAATGTAGGCAAACCCAAAAATTTACATTGAAATTGTGTCACTGGTGACTAGATAAGTCCAATCCAGTCCTAGCAAACCAAGCATAGTTCAAACGATAAAGTTACGTAAACAATAATATCTACAACGATATGAAACATGAGCACACGGTGTCTTTATGTAAGACAAAATCACTTAATTACTGATATGATAATTCTTCTGGAATATTAATATTTACAAAATGGCATAACTCTAAATGTCTATACCAAGGATTCCCAAATCTGTTGATAGCTAACACTAAGTATCGACTAATCGTGTCTTTCACGGATTTCGACTTGCTAATACTGTGTTTCGTCTTAATGAAAAAATAAAAATAGTTTGGAAATCCCCGGTCTAAACTATCTGCGAATGAAGTTTATGAAGTAGTCCTACCGATATATTTTATCGTCGTGCGGCGGCATGCTAATAAAATATGGGGCCGGCGGCGGCGCTAAATACCGGACGGAGCCCGGCCCTGACTGTACCTTATGGGGCAGTGTGGCGGTAGATAACGAGGCGGGAGGTAGAGTCGCCGCATACCCGGGCCACGCTGCACCCCACAACGGCGCTCCAGTAGCCGGGCTACTCGCCAGAGGCCCGCCACGGTACGACGTCGTCGTCATCCGCAAACGAACCACACATATCGCTATTATTAATATCGCTATAAACGCCACTACACCACCTACTATACCAATTATCAAATTATCGTCATTAGTACTTGACGCCATACCGACTACCGGAGCGCCTTTCGGCTCCCCAGGCACCTTCGGACGTTCGTGCGAAGGCGCCACAGACCAAATTATATCAGGTTCAGCAGATGTACGATGTACAAGTCGAGGCGGCGACGTTGTCGTCGCTATGCTCGACGACGATGGCGGAACCGTCGTCCTCCTTCGAGTCTCACACGACAACTCATCGTCTCCTATCTCAACTAACAGGAATCCAGATAAATGATCTGGGGAATCGCACCGTACGTTATCTATCCCGACATTCGGCAGCCATCTCCGTAATGCTCGCGCATTACAGTCGCATTTAATTGGATTAGTATCTAATCCGAACATTGACAAATCTGCGCGACGATCGTCTAGAGCAACCAATAACTGCGGTTGTAATGTATTAAGTTGACTGCCGGCAACATCGATAGTGATTTGAGATGATCTTGGCAAAGGGAAAAGTAGTGCGGGCGGAAGATTTGTCACAGATGTATTACGGAAACGTACAGTTATAGCTGGAGCTTTTAATCCGGCGAGTACGCCTGAAGATACCGTCTTTAATCTTGTTCCTCTAATACCTAGCTCTTCTAGGCGTGGATGTAAAGTTGAATGTAACTGGTCGGCACCAATATTTGTGTCTTTTACTTCAACATCTAATTTCTCAAGAGCTAATAAATGCTGTAACATCCCTTGAACATCCAAATAGCCTAGTCTAGGGAAATCAAAAGCCCTTAATTCCACTAAATTAGGTAGTGACCTGAACGAGTTTTTCTCGATTCGGGTGCATTTTTCCAAATCACTTATATCCAATACCCGTAATGAAGACAATCCTTCGAAATTTCCGTCGACGATAGCGACTATTGGGTTACCAGAGATATTTAATCGTTGGACATTTTTGAGCTTAGGCCAAGAAATGGCTAATGAACCCGTGACATCCTCAATCTGGTTGTGCGACAAGTCAAGTGATTCTAATAAGGTTGTCCTGGTGAATGTTTTTTCCGATAATCTACTTATATTGTTAAACGATAAGTTCAAGCTGTATAGAAAAGGGGTTTCAAGTTGACCCACTGATGTCATGCCAGTCCCAGCTAAGTTCAACTCTCGTACTGTTTTTGGTTCTGTTAGTACATAGCCAATTGTTTTTTGTGAGAGCGGATTAAATGATAAATCCAACCTCTTGATGTTAACCAACACGTTATCTTCGGCTGGAATGTCAACAATTTGGTTGTACGATAAGTCGACGGACGAGACAAAGAAATATTGTTTTTGCAAAGCCTTCAATGGAATATGCTCGAATGAATTCCTACTAAGTACAATTTTTTCCAACATGTGTAATCTTGAACGATCGAAAATATTATCTGGTAATTCAGAAAGCGAGTTGCCTGCCAAATTCAGAACCTCCAATCTAATAAGTCCCTCAAACAACCTGTCACCAAGGCGGTCGATCTTATTGTCTGAAAGATCTAAATATTGTATTTGCGTTGAATTATGGAAAGCCATTTCGCTTATTGTTTCGAGCTCGTTGCGCGCCAGTAAAATCGTCCTCAGTTTAGGAAGACGGGCAAAGTCAAGTTCGTCGACATTCTTCAGAGCATTTCCTGATAAATCTACCAATTCCAAGTACTGCAAAGTGCTTATAAGTTCTGAAGGGAAGAAGTTAAATTTATTGTCGGTAAGTATGATTTCGCGTAACCGCGGATGGATTTTGAACGAAGATGGGAACAGATAACTTAGCTGGTTATCCGACAAATCTATAACTTCTAAACTCGTACCAGTGTTGAAGAACTCTCCTTTAAAAGCATTTAATTGATTGCCTTTGAGAGAGAAGTACTGAATAGACATCACATTTACAAAAGCAGGTGTTCTGATGTTTGCTATATTGTTGTAAGACAAATCTAAATGTGTCAAATTCCTAAGGTTCTTAAATGTATTTTCGGAAATCTCTTGCAAGAGGTTATTTGATAAATTAATCTGTTCTAAGTTAGGAGTTTTCATGAATAAATTAACGGGAAGTGCTTTCAGTCCGACATGACTTAAATCAATATTCAGTAGAGCTTGGTTGTGGTTAAATACATTCTGCGGCAAAACGCTAATATGCGAATTTCGGCTTAAATTTAAGTGCGTCAAACTTGGTATGAACTCGAATGCATTACTAGGAATTTCGGACATTTGATTACCTGATAAATCTAAAAACCAAAGCCCGACGAATTTTAATTGTTCTCCTGTAAAACCTAAAATTCTGTTTTGACTTAATGACAAAAATTCCAAAGAACCTTCTAATCCACTAAATACCTCGGCTGATATGGAATTTAACAAATTACCAGAAAGGTCCAAATGATGTAGCATCTTGAAATGTTCAAAAGCTGCCACTGGTAGTTCTCTTATCACATTACGAGATAGCACTAAGGATGTTACTCTGTCTGAGATAGCTCTAAGGATATCGCTGGATAGTGCAGTTACTCTATTAAATCCTAGATGTACGGAAAGTAAGTTAGGTAGTCGAGAAAGCGATGTGGCAGGAATGAGTAAAATGTTGTTATCGCGAAGCAATAATGTTTGAAGACTCGTTAATCCGTCGAAGGCATCGTCTTCCACCTGAAAAGAAAACAATTACTGTTGAAAAGTCGCCTTTAATACTCTCTATATATCTAATATCTATGTAACTTTCATTTTTTTTCTTTCCTTTCATGCAGAAAACTAAGCCACATTTTAAACTTGAAATAAGAAATTAGTTAAAATGTTATTTGTTTACCTACATAACAGACTTAATTTCAATGCAATAAAAGTTTTTTTTTTACCTAACCATGTTACACTTCTATCTCTTTTGTTACATTTTGAACTTTGAAATGAATTTACTATACATCAATGGAATACCAGATTCAATTTTCCAGATAGATCCTAAGCTATCTTATCTGCTAGTAGAAAATAATACTTACAGTACGAAGTGAATTAACCCCGACATCGAGGTAGCGAAGCTCAGTCAAGCCCACGAACGTGCCGGGCGAAAGCTTAACCAGATTATTCCTGCTGAGGTCTAGAACTTGCAAGGATACCAATGAACTTAGATGGCTGTTGTCAATATGCTGTAACAAAATAAAACTAATTTAACTATTTATGAACCAATTCTCTGTGTTTGCTATGTTAGGACACTACTTTTTAAAATTGGTTTAAAAATATCTTCAAAAAAATTGATTCAGTCAGAACACCTAATTAAATTCATACCCGTAGAACTAACCAAATAAAACCTTCTTCTAAAAAGGCCGCTTTTGTATTCGATCTTATAGTGTACTATGAGATCGGTTCACTGCTGAACAAGACACGTTCCAGTCACATTCGTTATTTGGCAAGATGCACCGTGGACAGGTCCTCAGATAATTTTTGATAAGCTCCCAAAAATGAAAATCTGCGTAATCTAAACCGGATCATAACATAACAATCAAAAGACAAAATCTTTGAATAAATTAATTTTATTTGTTAGTTTCTCTTGCATAATTACAAGGAATATACGAGTATTTCTCGAGATGCAGTACTTTGATATCAGAACTAACGAACCCGTTAACATCGTTTTCTATAACCGCATTATGTGTGTACCCTTTAACCTAGTCATAGTGACGTGCTGCCCCAAATTGCCTTAACTGCTGTTGGGAAGCGAGTAATATCCTTCCGCCCTTTCCCTTAGTAATCGCTTGCCGATAAAATTGTTAAATTACAAGGCAACATTATAACAAAATACTTCTTATGGGAATACTCCCTTTGCAAATATAATGTAAACATTTTTTTATTTTAAAAATATTTAAAGAAAACTTACTAATAAAGGTAAGAGAGAAGTACAGTTTTAGCGATTTAGAAATAAATTTAAATAACATAGTTCATATAAGTATCTCTGTATGAGTTAGTGTGCGAAGTAGGTACGTAACACTTCCTAAAGGTTGCTGAAGGCTTACGGTTATCTCCAGCAAGGAAATATGATAGGATGAAGCCAGGCAATCGTTTTGCTTACTATATATAAACCCATTAGATGTGTCAGTGCTATGCCTGTTGACCCTAAACTTGTGTTTTAACTATATCCCACTTACTGTGGAACTATGTGACTATACATTAGTACATCTTTACTATATATCGAAATGAACTATTCAATTTTAATTGGATTTTTCTCAGTAGAAAACTACAGTCCGAACTAGTGTTAAATTACATTTGATATTCATAAGTGCCCTTTATGAATCTTGGTTTGAAAGACTTTTGATTTCGCTAAATTGACTTTAATTTTCCTATCATTCTGTCAAAGGACTATCAATTAATAATCATATATTATCTTTATACTTTTTCTTAATTAATCGAACAAAAGGCCAATTTAATTGAGCCCCGCCTAACAATCAGTTTCCATTGTCGGAGTGAGGTTCAAATTAAAAAGTTTCCTTCTGCTTGCCTCGATCATGTTGCTTGGCTAATTCAAATGTCAACCGGCGACAAACGACCACCGGGAAATCCGTTATGAAGTTCCCAGCGAAACTTTGACAGAAAAGTTTCACGCCTTCGACCCGTTACTTTTGAGCTGATAGTCCGTTGCCAGCACAGCATACTTTATATTTTAAAATTTAAATATTTTATCTCCCTGAAATGCTAAGGTCCGTACCCATATAAAAAAATAAGGTTTCTCTATGAGATTATCATGGTGTTTTTTAAATAATTGGGTCAAGCTAGTTCATAGTTTCTTAATAGTTAAGTTCTTCGTATTAAATATTTTTTTGCTATGTCATTAACAGACAATAATATTAAACCATAGAAATCTTTGTAGCATTGAGTTTAATTTGAATAAAAATTGTTAAAACGCACTCTTGCTATGTACACTATGCACATACACAATAGAAAGAGCGAAGTTCAAAATAAAGAGTTGTACTTCCTCATTTCCCCTTATAAACTGCCTCAGAGATGTAATGGTCTGATGGATGGTTGGCATGATGACTTAATTTTATATCTCTGATTCATTCTCAGTTCGCTGAAAAGTACCTTTTTCTAAAGGATCAGCCAATCTGAGTAACAAGAACGTCCACACAGATTGCCCAGGTTGCGCCGGACGCAAGAGAACAAACTTTGCGTCACACAGGGAGGCCCCCTTCGCGCATCCCAGTTATTGGCCGGTGCAGTGAAATCGGGTAAGTTGGGGATATTTCAGAAGCAGTCACTGTCACAGAACACCTAATGTCTTGCCCGAACTGTCCTTCGTGCGGTTTCCGGGACCTCTGGATGGCAAAAAAAATAAGGCAAGGGCGATTAAAGTGGTCCAATATTGGTCGCATTGCCATTTTA
The DNA here is from genome assembly GCA_019425675.1 of Leucinodes orbonalis. Classification (NCBI taxonomy): domain Eukaryota; kingdom Metazoa; phylum Arthropoda; class Insecta; order Lepidoptera; family Crambidae; genus Leucinodes; species Leucinodes orbonalis. The sequence continues at coordinate 280,159 of PQWD01006543.1, forward strand.
CTTCTGAATCCATATCGACTCAATACGAAGAAGAATGTTCAGTTCGAATCACCGGAGGATATCACATATTGAAAGTAACTATGTGTGATTTCTCAGCTTCGTTAAGGGTATTGCTGGCCATATCACCTAATTGTCTAAAAAGAAAGATACGCCATCGGTCTCGGTAATAATTTTGTGATGGTAGTCGTTAACACCTTAAACAAACTCTCCTTGAACACCTTTACAATCCGAATCTAACAAAATCCGAATTGAGTCTGAATGGTAAGTTATGGCCCTAACTTGTCTCGGATATCCTGGGTGGGACGTCTGTGCCCTGCAGAGGACTTTAGGAAAGCTCGTGTCCAAAATCTTGATAGCTTTAGTTGCAGTTTTAGTATAATAAAAACGAGTATTTCGTAAATTTTAACAAAATACCGCGTGAAACCACTTATAATATTTCCAATTTACTTACCGTGATCATATTGCTTGACAAATTTAAATGGCGAAGAGCGACGAATGACTTGATAGCAACTGTAGGGAAGTCGTTAATAAAGTTTTCAGACAGGTCCAGTTTCTCCAAGTTTTCGATTCCATGGAAGACGTCGCTGTTAAATTTCGAGAGTCTATTACGGCCCAAGTCAAGGGTTAAGAGTTCGTTTAACCCAAGGAATGCTCCGCCTTCGATGGTCGATATCATGTTACCGTGAAGATCTATCTCTTCAAGAGTCTTTTGGGATATAAAGGACGCTTGGCGTATTAAATCTGGAACAATGTATACTTTATCGATGACTTTGTCTTAAGATTTTCAATAAAATAATATATATTAGCGCACTATGAAAGGGAAAAAAATACCATCATGATACCTATTTAGTTATTTCGGTAGTTTATGTATTAAATGCTTTTAATAAGATGCATTCAGATCCAGGACAATTAATTATCCAATGCTTTTTCTTTACTCACAATTATCTACGAGTAATTAGTGTCACTTAGCTTGATTAGTGAATGTTTTCAGAATAAAGGAAAAATAAAACCCTGAATAAGGTGACGATTACAAAAATACAATTAAACTAAATAACTTAAATACAAACGTATCTAAGAAAGCTTTTTCTCGTGGAACAGAAAAATACTCAATCCTAAATTTCTTCCATTATAGTAAATTAAACAATGGAATTTTTCCCTAAAAGAATTTAAGCATCAACATGAAGCAAGATTTTACCATACGCTGTTATACAGTCGACACAAAAACAAGTCAGATGCCTTCGGACGGCTCATAAACTGTAACACTAGGTCGAAACAAATTATTCATTTATCATTAAATTAGGAATATGTAAAGTAACTCTATTTACCAATTCTGTTTTCCCGAAGTGATATCACTTTCAAAGCTTGGGGCCCATTCAATGACGACGATGGTACAAAATTGATGTTGTTTCGGTCCAGCCGTAATACCTGAAAATGTTTAAAATGCTTGAAATATATACACATTGCTTTCAGTTTTTGCAAACTTGTTGGTGTGTTCAGTAACTCTACTGAAGTAACTGAAAACGCCAACAAGCAAATAAATTGTTAAGACCGGAATGAGAGCACTTTAATATAGATACAAATGGTTTATATATATATGCAAAAACTAACCAGAAAGGCTTATCCATAAACTGTATTCAAATAATTATATTGAATAGCCCATCAAGGTTAATTAAGTACAATTTATTATAAATTAAATCGAAATAATTAAGCAACGCTGACCTTTAAAACTTCACACCCAATAAGTAGTCCCTCTTCTATGCCTCTTATATTGTTTCCGCTGAGGTCCAACTCTTCCAAGGCTGGTAAATTGTGAAGCTCTGCAGTAGAGAAGATGGGATTCAAGTTATCGCCTAGAAGATTGTCAGCGAGCACAATCCTAGATATGTTCCCTCTGATACCCGCTAGTAATCGGTCTGGTAACCGGCGTAGACTGTTATATGAGAAGTCCAGTTCTTTTAGCGGCAATCCATATGAAGAGAATATCTGAAACATATCAATTGATTTATTTAAATCATAGTTGATGTGATATTTTTGGATCATTATTTTTTTGTATTTTAATCTATTGATATAATTTCAAATTTTATTTTCAACCTTGTCTCGAGTAACAATATATTTGGTATAATATATGGTATGTGTTTATGAAATGAGAGTTTAGCTAACATTTGATTCCATATTTTCTTTAGATGTAAGCTGATAAATGCCTTGAACAGCCATGCCACATAAATGGCCTAGTAATTGGATAAACATTTGCTGAGTTACGGTATTCAAAATTGTATCTGTTCTACTTTCAACAACAAATATAACTTTAATTAGACCAAATAATCGAAGCCCCTATGTTACTTATGGCAAATCCTCTTAAAAGGTAAAACAAATATAAATATAAATAAAACCCGAAAACAAATATAAATACATATATGTATTTATTTAAAAATAATAATAAAAAACCGCTAACCTAAATATTCACGCGACGTATGTATTCAATTCCAGAAAAACATGGTTTATGTTTCCCTGTAAACCGTGTTATATAACTTTGCACGAGTCCGTATTCAAATGCTAATATATCAAAGCCAAACGGAATTTTAGACAATTGAGGCAACATACCAAAAATTCTTGGCCCGTGAGTAACTACAAAGAAACAATATTAAATAATCTGAGTTAAAAAACAATGTTGCCTTTTTATTTCAAAAGGACGAAGCTACTTAATTACTTGGGTGTATTCAGTTACCCATTATTTCTAGTATGTATTCCGAGGATACATTTTTCCGAATAATTTGGCACTGTTTTAGCGACTATGAACCCTAATAGTTGCACTTTAATGCTTCAAATCGCCTGGCCTATAACATTATGTTCGCGATTTTGGAAATAGAATGCAGGCAACCGATGATTGATTAAATGATGCTTGAATTCAGTTAGAATTGACGTAGAGGAAGCAAATTAGGAAGCAATTTAATTTCCGAAAGCCACATATTCAGAATGGGGTTGCAATTAGGGTGCACGTTTGAGCTAATTTAGTAATTATCGCGTACCCGAGCGCTAGTTACAATTCAACAACGTAGAATGCATAATTGTTAACAGGGTTACTGGAGGGACGACATCGTATAGATATCTGATTATGAATCTGCACATTGTGGCGTCTTTATTTACCTATCATATCTACGCAGTCTACGAGAAGAAAATACAGCAATTCTGTTTGTCTTCTTCAAAATTCTTCAGAACCAAAACTTGCAGGTTTGGTTTCATCAAAAATTATCAGTCCAAATTGCGCAATCTATGTATATTCACTATACATGTACACAATTTAGGGCTTCCATAGTGTAAACTATTGTGGGTACATTGAATATGTATACACGGTAGTGCGACTATGATACACGAGATGTTTTAGTTTGATGGATTTTATTTGCTTTTTGTAAAAGCGTTCTTTATGGGGAACAAGGGCATTTGTTTTTCTTATTATACTATTGAAATTGTTGGGTCAATCAAAATTAGTTTTGGTTGCATCTCTTTAATAAATTTAATAGATATAAAAATAAAAGATTTTTCAATTTAAGTAGTAAACACAACAAATGTGATTCAGGTCCAACAAATCATGCATCGTATCGAAAGTTCCGTAGTGTCAATTAAAGACCGTGAATGGAAAATCCAAGTCACTACAGCGGTAAAGACCGGTGCAAACATAAATCAACCGGTTGAATTAATAAAACCATTTGCACATGCGGACGGATACGGCCAAATGAGCCGGGATGCCGAACTGGTCTGTGTGTGAACACACCGCAATGATATTCTGAATTAACCGTGAAATCCAATGAAAGGCTCAACTATTGCAGTGTGCGAATTATGGCGGTCAGTAAGGCTTAAGCTAAATTAGATAATCTCAAACGGATCAATACTCCATTGCAAATAAATCGGTTAACTTTTTCGGTTTTGTTGTAGCTGTAATGTTTACTGTTGCACATAATTAACGTTATTCAAAATGGTGCATGGATTAATCTCTTAGAAGATCCCATGATTGGCCATTGTGGCCCCGTTATAAATCTTGTTTTATTTAATTAAGTGAACAGATACTATATGAAGTCATGTGCAGGATATTAAACTTCGCGCTATGTATGCCATTACTTTTAGTATCGTTATACAATACCAATAGTAGAATAAAAGAGCAATAACTATTTCATTGTATTATTATTTCTTCTTCCCACCAAGTGATGGGCAGCAGCATCACTTAGGTACTGGCGTATCTCTGCGCTACCAACCTGCCTGCCAAGCGTGGTGAGTATGGCATTTACCCCCAATGAAAGACGCAGGTTCCGCGTGGAAATAATTAGGGGAGGCCTTCGTTCAGCAGTGGACATATTAGGCTGTAATGATGATGATGATGAACTATTTTAGTATCATTACTTTTTTATTACTATTTTTTATAAAAATATATATGTATAATTCTCATGCTATCATCTTTTTTTATCAACCCAAACCTGACGAATCTTTAGCCTATTCTATTGCTCACAATAAATGATGACGGCGCAATTTTCCAACAGCCGTTCCATATTCAGTTAATCATTTGCACTGCGTTAGATGAATGCGGTTTTCTTTGTCAAAACTTTACCTTTCAAAATTCGAATGTTTATTTTTTATTTCCAACGATATTGCTGGCAACAGAATGGAATTGGATTGGTGAAACAAAGGCTAATGCCAGCGGTGCTCACGAGAAGTCATAAACAGAATGCATAACATGTCATCGAAATTTCTGCACACAAACAAATCCGACTCGTACGTGTCTCCGGATTAAATATTTTATAGATAGTAAGTACATATAGATTTACTATGTAGTGATGTGAAACTATCTGACATTGTATAACGTTTGAGCAGTTTGTAGCATATTGTAGCATGGTACTTTGTATCCTATACCTATACTAATATAGGAAACTTACGCAGTAAAAAGTCATAGTTTTAGATTCGATTACCTCTTGTTTTTCTTCTTCACACATACAAAAGGCTTTCCTTTTATTATTATTAGCAAAGCTGAAAAGCTTCATTGACCCTTGAAAGATTGAACTATAGTTATGATTTTGTAATAGTCGAGCGAACGCAGTATTAAGTTTCGATCAATGTTTGATCCAAATGTAGTCGGTTGGAATATCACGGGAAAAGGTGACTGTTACATAAAAATGCGATTTTTCCAAGTCTTTGGTCACCTGATTGTTTGTTAACAAAGATGTTTCCATACTTTAGAGGGCACGTTTAGTTGTCTTTTCAAACAAAATGCATGGTCGTCTCGTTATAACCAAGTCGGAAGCCATACATCATCATACTGATTAAAAACTAATGAGACCTATCTTTTTTCATAAAAAAATAATATTTGATTTGTGAAATAGTATCTAAATGAGAACCTTTTTTTGTTTTTTAAAACTACAATTAAACAATCTAGATTAATAAATACCCGTGTAGACCGATACACGGATAGCACCACTAATTAATTTCGGAGAAAGTCTTAGCTTGAAATTACAATGTAAACAATCGTACATTTACTTTGTAACTTGAGTATTCACCAATGCGATTGTCTACAATGATAACTTCGATTCAACAAAGGATTACGCGGACAGAGAATAAATTAATTTACATAAAAGACACAAAATAGTTATATGATTTAACGTAACACCAAGTACCAAATAATAGTGTCCTTGCTCTATCACTTCAAAGCTTTCATATTAATAACCCAAAGACGATAAACGAGGTCTTGATAGAGAATAAAAATTAATTACAGCCACCGAGAGAGACTGAGACGAAATTTAAATTAAATAACATCAATCCTGTAGTAATTTGCTCTGGAATTGTAAATTAGGCAGTTCCTAATTTTAGTTATTATGAATTGCCACGTTGTTATAAATTACCATCATGTGCCGGCAACTTTTTTCACCAAATAAATACTAGGTTACTGAGGCTCGAACGTACCTACTCTAAGACGCCCTTCGGCTCGTCGCATAAACTTATTTAGGCTAAGAAATATCCGTACATAGCGGATTTATCAAGAAAAAATAAAATAAAGCGAATATTTAACACATGACAACCCATGTCTATTCGTAATGGTCTAGGTGTTGATATAAATAAAATGTATCTAAAAAAATTATGCGCACCCCTTGGTCTCAGAGAGAAGAGAGGCAAAGATGAATGAACGCCACGTTGCGCGATCCTGACATATTTCTCTTGCTTAATTCACATCTATTAATATTTTCATGCAAACTCTTTTATACTTTCTGCTTGGGGCCTTCTCAAGGACTTGACCAATTTGATCAAGGTAAGTCCTTCTGGGTCGTTCCCGCCTCATATATCCACATTCGCACAATGAAGTTGCTTTGCTAATCTCCTTTCACACATGCGCTTCAAGTGTCAATATTACTTTAAGACCACACTTTTCTCTAATAACAGCATTCCTAATCCTGCCACACAATCTCACTCCACATATCTTCCTTCACGGCCACATTTATTCTGCTTTCATGATTTTTCTACCATACCCTGTTGGATTAAATACATACATATGATACTGAATTTTTCAGTATCATCATCATTAGCTAATTAAACGTCCCACCGAGGGGAACGAGCCTATCCGTAACGGGTGTTTAGGCCTTGGTTGTCCACGCGGGCCCAGTGCGCGTTGTGTTTTCAGTATCATATGTGTATATTTACAAAAAATGTATATGGGTATGTTTAGCCCTTGTTTAGTACCCTTATTATAAGCTACTAATGCTTAATCGCAGCTAGATCGCGCTGTGTGAAGTCAATGGATATATTTTTTTTTCGTTCAGCATTATTTTGACTCCAATGACATTTGTAGTAAATAAAATAATATCTTTGCTATGAGAGCAATGTTTGAATTAGTCTTAAGACTGTTTTAAGGACCCCGTCCCTGTACGGCTGTTCAGATAATGTATTCGGGATTATAAGTTCACAAACTCAGAGCTCGAGTGGTCTCGTCGACGCCCGACACTCAAACTGGGATCAATTCACAAGTAGTTTGACAATCGATGGGTTTTGATGGTTGAACGATAGAATGCTTGAGGTATTGAGGGACAGCCTTCCACTAGAGCACTTAAAACTTTACTTATTTAGCGACCTTTCATTGTTTAGTGGTCTCGTTTGTAATGGGTTCTGTGGATATTGTACTGATTTTAAATCACTTAAGGTTTTATACCTTAGAAATGAAATTAGGTACAATTATACTTCAAAATTCATATCATGAGCCTTTAACGCCACTGCACTGTACAAGCCTCCCTACACAGTATATCTATGGGGAGATTGGGCAGTTAACCATCACGAATAGTTCAATGCGGATTTTATATCCACTGCTGAACAAAAACCTCCCCTAATACTGACCAATTTCTTGCAATTGAATCCCACATCTGTTTGAACAACCGCACCCGCAACCTTTCGCAGATCATCGTACCACCTAGTTGGAGGTCGGTTTTCTCTTTTTTAGAACCTTAAACGGCTATCAACTGATATTTTCCCCTCGAACCCAAAAACGTGGTGCATACTGGGCCCTCAGGGGCCTAGATGAATTTTTCATATAAATAACCAGTTACCTCGTCCACTTTCACCCCTTAAGATCCTATGACTTCGGCAATATCATACAGTATGTTCGTTACTAGTGTTAATAGGTAAACTGGTATGCTCCTCTTGTGGTTATCAGATCATGAATTGCGTGTTGCGTTTACAACTAGAAAGCTATCACTCAGCGTATACACATGAGTCCAATTGACGCGGCCTGATTAAATCGTACTCGTATTAATAGATTTAAGTATCTATGTATGCTTATTCTGCTTGAAGTCTGTTTATACCACAAAGATATATTTTCAGTGCTCTCTCTTCTTCTTGTTAAGGTAGGGCACTTCTGCCCTTTGAAAATTAAATTCTAATTTAAGCATGTGATAAGCACTTCATTCTCTCATCACAAACCATAAAGAATTTTAGTAACAACATTATATAAATACCTAAGTAAGAACAGATTTACGGGATGCCACCACTCGTAAGGTTGCATATATTTTTGTGTGTGTAAGAGGGTGGTTGTGTGTAAATTATGTGTGTATTTGGGTGTTGTTAGTAAATGTGTGTGTACGTGCGAAAAAAAAAATGTATTCATGGGTCCCAATGCATTATTTGAAGGCGGAATCGAACTTTTGAAACACATGCCATGAATTGTTGTTCGGTTCTTAAGTAGTTACAGTACATCGAAAAACTGATGGTTGATGGGACTCGTTGTTCAACGGAGTCCACGTTTTAACCAGCGCAGTGTAGGACGGTCACCTCCCTATGTAACTGTGTATGTGTTTGTGTGTGTTTTACGCCACAAGGAACAACTGTATTTATAGTAAAGGCTACTAGTAAACTATTAGGTAAACTCTCATGCACACTATTTCTACATAAACGACTGAAATTGTGATTCTATATTAAAATATGTAACAGAACTCTTAGGATAAAAGCATTCTTGCAAGTGACGCAAGGTCTCTTCACTTAAACAGACATTGATGTCATATATTACGCTCGTAACAATTTAACATACGCCCCGAATTCCTACCCATCCGATACGAGGCTAAAAGTATGTGAATGACAACTTTTTGAAAAGGGTCACACTGTAACCTCTGTGTTACATTGTTTATAGCAACTCTGGACAACAATAATAATTTCGAGCGAATGTACGATACTTTTTCACATAAAATTGCATGTTTACCTGTCGATACATGAATTTATAAAGGACTTCAACCTTTGACAGTGCAACGCTGGTCTCCCTAAGTCCCTATGCTATTCTTCCTAAGACGCGGTCTCCACTAAAGAACTCCCCTGCTCCAACGGCCTTTTGGTCTTATGGCTGATACGTCAGCTATTACACTAAGGGTTCGATCCCCGGGCAGTACAAACATTTGTGTGCATGAATGTCTGTTTGTATTGGTCTGGGTGTTTTCTCTGTATAATAAGTATGTATTAACAAAAAAATACAAGTATGTCTTATAGTTGTTTAGTACCCGTAATACAAGCTTCACGCTTAACTTGGGACTAGATGGCGTCGTATGAATGTCAGTGTACATTTTTTTTTATTATATAGCACTCGTCATTATTAATTTTTGACATGAGTGATCGCAAAAATATATCTCGCGACCCCTTATACTTCGGAAGACACGTAATTGAATTGACGACCCATTTGGTGTTGCGGTCGAGAGGTCGACTGCAACACCAAGGGTTCCGGGTTTGATCCCCGGGCAGTACATATATTTGTGTGCATGAACATGTCTGTTTGTAATAGTCTGGATGTTTTCTATGTATAATATGTATGTATTTACAAAAAAAATATATAAGTATTTATCTGTTGTTTAGTACCCATAATACAGGCTTTATGCTTAACTTGGGGCTAGATGGCGCTGTGTGAATGTCAGTGGATATTTATTATTATTATTATGTATTGGTCCCGGCTACGAGTACTACTAAGGGATGGTAGAAATCCACATCTACCAATCTGCACTGAACGTTGTCAATGTTAAATGGAACCGATGTCTTAATAATAACTTTATTTCCAATACGTACAGAATTTTCTTATGTAATACAAAATTGATTACTTATTAAAAAGGACAAATAAACCAATTGTTATGGATCTCACACTAAGTTAATACTACCTCGTGAGGGTCAAATACAAATGCATAATTTTGAATAGCAAGTTAAAATTGCGCAAACATATTTAAAATTTTCCACAAAATAAAATTCTGATATACTCTCAGAAATACATACATAGTACGTGAATAATCATTTATAAATAAGCCTTTGATTAACGAGCAGGCTGATCTCGACCGGGGAAAATGAAAGTCATCGAGCTACTATATTTAGCCGTCATATAGCTGAATATTTTAGTTTATATATGTTGGTATATATCATTTGAGGAACATAAGGTTACTAACTCATGCATGATTACTGGATAACCTTGCAATTATCAAAATTAACTGTCATTTTTGTTTCTCATAAGTTCCTCTAAAATCATCATATTTGCTAATATTATTTGAAAGAAAAGTCATGTTCTGGAGTACCTAAACTAGTTTAGTTTTTAGGTTATACGAGGAGTACTTTCTTAGTTATCATGAAGACTATCAGACAAATGTCACTTATTCGGACCCCATAAGAATGCTTAAAGACAAAAGTCTTGGAACAATGCGTCCTACCCGTGCTAACATACGCAGCTGAGACATGGACACTGACTGCGGGATTGTTTCATAAGTTCAAAGTCACTCAACGCGCAATGGAGCGAGCTATGCTTGGAGTCTCTCTTAGGGATAAGATTAGAAATGATTTAATCCTTAAGAGAACTAAAGTTACCGACATAGCCCGCCAGATCAGCAAGTTGAAGTGGCAGTGGGCTGGTCACGTATGTCGCAGAACCGATGGCCGTTGGAGCAGACGAGTTCTGGAGTGGAGACCGCGTCTTGGCAAGCGTAGCGTAGGACGCCCTCCAGCCCGATGGACCGACGACTTGCGAAAGGTCGCTGGTGGAAGCTGGATGAGAAAAGCGGAGGACCGGGATGTCTGGCGCAAAATGGGGGAGACCTATGTCCAGCAGTGGACTGCAATAGGTTGAAGAGAGAAGGATTGGTGAATGCTGACGATTACCATCGTAAAACAGTGTCATGTACTTAGGTACAGCCTTCCACTTACATTTGTTATGTAATTTAGTATAGTCTTCAAGGCGTGTCTTTCGAAGCACCGATGTATTCTAGATAATCTTTTTCGCTGGCCGAAGACTGATACTTATTTACACGCAATATCGAGCGATTGTAAAATACTATTTTTTAAAAACTTGTAATTATATACATACCTGCGTTGGTAAAGTCTGTTGGCCTGCCCACCGTTGAGTAAACGATATTATAGGAGCCCCATACGGCAGAGGTGGGAAGTCACCTGGGAACACCACTCTGTCGCAGTTCATGAGTATTCGAAGTTGTAAGGTACGGTCTACTTGAACACGGCACCTGAAAGAAATAACATAGTAATTTTGAAATATTCGCATAAAGACAACATCTAAGTAGCCGCTTTACCACATCTACCACCTTGTAATACTAATTTTAGGTATTGCTTGTAGATAGTAGAAGTTTAAGTTATCTGAGAGCCATCTGTGCTCGCCAATTGTCCGGTGATGCTGTGAAGGGCACCTGCGGCCAACAGCGATAAGCCATTCCGAAAAAAAACCCTTAGCAGAACTATTTATAGGTCAGGCGCTTATTCACTATCAATTAGTACTGAGTAAATATTATATTTAGAAAAAAAAGTTCATTTATCAATTCAAATATACAAAATGGGGATTAGTATTTGAATATATTCAGAGAGATATATCAAATAAGCTGTGTTTATAGAATACACTGAGGATTTAGTATCGTAAACATACTTTGGGAGTCGAAAAGAAACCAAGGCTTTATAATAAAATCCCTTCTGGTCTAAGAGCCTAAGGTTAGGTTAGGTTCTGCGTAAGCGATAAATAATTACGAATAAAATGGCCTGTCTTTGAGCAAAAAAAGTAATTGGGAAATGCTCACTGAACTATTCTAATTTAGTAGTAGTATAAGGAAAATCATAAAACATTGCAGTAGGAAAACTATGAATATTTTTTTTTGTTACGAAGTTAACAGGACGGTCAGGATGCTCACCTGATGGTAAGTGGTACGCCTGACCATGACAGAGCGGCATTGAAGGAGACCAACAACTGATATACCGTCATAATTCGCTATCAGTGCCGCACTGCGCCCGTCACCCGAGACAACAGCTGTTAGGTCTCTTATACCCAGTAATTTTACTAGCTACAGTGCCCTCATCCCGAAACATAAAGTATACAGCACTTTTATTTCACGGGACGATATCTGGCACTGCGGCGGTAACTACCTAGACGACTCAGTGTCTAATCTACCACCTAGTAAAACTAATAGTGCTGGTTATAGAACATAATTCTATAAAAAGCCTTCATAATTTAAAACCAACATTACTTAGGATCCGAGAATTCATTTAACCATTTCGCATCCGCCATATTTACCTGCAAGGATACCGAAGGTCGTCGTTTAGCTCCGAGCAAGGTACCCATGGCTGTTGTCCTTGAGCTGGCACCATAAACAAGAGTAGAAGCAGCCACATGATAATCTGTAAATAAGGTAATAATTAATAAATAACTAATAGTAACTAACATCATACATCTGTTTCAAAATGAGGGCAAAGGTGAGACCAAGTCTTAGTCAAAATGCACAGAGTAATCTGCGGGAGTTAGCAACGTGAAGCTAAAGTTCTCGCTTTTTATCTCCGAAAACACCTAATTAGAAATATCGAGCTTCCTGGGTATGGGTACTCATATCCAGCTTTATGGGTACGAAATACGGGTATTCTATAGGTAGTCTATTGGGTAGGGTAGTCCTATGAGTAGTTAAATTACTCATAGTATTCTGGGTATGGATACCCATATTAAAGTTGTAGAAGTGTGTACACTTACCATGCATGAAAATATTGAAAATAGCATTATGTAATGTTAATTAAGTATTAAGATCAATCGCGCTAGCGGCGATCTTTTATCTATTGCAAAAGTCAAAAGTTATCCAATGGTCGGCCATAGAGATTGGTTACTGAAAAATATCATCTAAATCTCTTCTGTCAGTTGCTAAGAGGGAAAAAGTGTTTCCAAGTCTCGTTGCCTTTACACGATCGACATAAAACTGTACAGAGTTTAATAACCCAATGAAAATGCTACTCGATATGATAAACATTTGAAAAATGCTTTACAGCTTACTCATTTCGTAATTGTAATAGTCAATTAATTATAAGCGTGTTTGATGGTAGTACTGTACAAGAACTTAATGTGGTGTCAATGAATTTGTGAGAGAACGAAGTTGTTTTATCAGTATATCGTTAGTACGTGAATTAAATTGTTCAATGCTTCGGTATCATATTAACAAGTACATAATAAGTAACCGTGTTTTGACTAAATTATTTTTAGCACGCGGCTGTCGTGAACAAAAATATATTAATATATGTATTTTTTGATTGTTATAAATCAGTAAGCAATCAATGCAGACAGGTACCTGAAAAATATTCAACACTTACTTCTACACTTATTATCCCAAAAAAGGAAATACGCGGCAGTTCCTATCTTTAAGTTTTTAATAAATAATGGCAATAGTCAAAGGCCCATTAACCTGTAACCGCCGAGATTCCGTCTGTTTAATATTTGCAACTGCGGCAAGTTTAAGGGTTACATTTTTCCGAGGAGAATTTCTAAATAAAGTCACAATTTTTTCAGTCACTCTGTAATAGACGAATCCTACTCGTATCTAGATAGATTTATAAATATCCTCTCACCTTAGTAAAGAATAATTACGGGTAATGACTGCAGATGCGCAGTAAAAGTACTACGGGACGCTTTGACTTTTTATTTAGACAGTTTACATAGTGGGAAATATGATGTGGAGAAATTTATTTTGGAATTAAAATAGTAATGCTTTTATTTCATCACAGGCCTTACGTAACGTATCTGTTATCTATGTTACCCATTAAACGTAAACTATTTTATAGACTTCATTAAAGTGACCAACGTAATAATTAATCATATTTTACCTCTTTCACCCTAGTTCCCAAGTGAAGGTCCGACGTTTCATTTTAAATGTCAATCCCTATCAGCTCAACCGCCGTAAACCCGACAGTCATACTTCAAAAGGAAACTGAGAAAACAACAAAAGTAGTTGTCGGACCGCACATTACCATCACAATCGCACTATAAACGAAACCGCGACCGCCGATACAGACGTTAACACGAGACGGATACGATAGTGAATTTACACGGTACGTTTGATTAACTCACTTCTACTTAAACTCAAAATATATTCATTCAAATAAATCGTTTACAGATACTTTTGAATACTCGTACTAAAACGCAAGTATATTTATCTCTGTCTTCTGCCTAACGCAGTTCAGTGTTATAAATAGGTATTTCCCATTTTGCAACCGATATCCTGCTCTTGCGCTTTCTCTATCCAACTTTAACCAGCGACATTTCGCATATCGATGCCCCATCAGGATGGAAAGCTGCGCTATAATTTTTTAAATCTATGTTTGTTATTATAAAGGCGATAACTCAATTGTATTTAGTCCGTTAACACTGTCCGGCCCCCGTAGCCCCAGATAAATTTATATTAAGTCTATTATACTCGTAGCTAGTACCTTTACTAGCTACAGTTCCCCCATCTGGTGAAACTGTAGCTGTAAGTAACGGGTGGATATCTGGTACAGCGGTGGCTCATTTAAGGATCAAGTAACCATTCAGTTATTTTGCCTTCATACTTTTATGACTCGTTAATGTTATGAAAATCTAATCGTGTAAATGCCATTTCTTCACATATAAACGGGTGGACCTTTGTTTATTTCATTCCTCAATTTCGAGTTAAGTTCAACGCTTATCCCTGCGTAAACTTATACTGCCCCGAGTCGTATACATTTTACTCCCACAAAATAACAAAAACGTTACGCAACACAGCAAATTCCGTTACCTGATTGACGTCCGGTACCCTTTTGCATAATAGCTACCAATTTTTTTAATTTAGTTTGAATAAAATATATTATAAAATAAACTTAGTTATTTAATTAAAAGTTTTATTTTTTATAATAAGCTCTTCTTAGAAGCTATCCTTATAATATAAAGATTGGATTTTTTTTAAATTCAGTTAAAGTGATCATTAGGATACATTATTAGAAAAAATCTTACTTGCAAGAAGTAATAGAAACTATAACGTAATGCGAAAATATAGAGATAATAAATCACGAAACTTACAGTTTAATGTTCAGACCATACCAACGAGGTCGCTTCAGTACTTACTTCTTTACATTGCTTTTTAATTAAACTGTATCTATGTTACGGACTTAAAGGTGAGGAAGGTAGTGACTAAATAAATAAAATTTATATATTATTATTTAAATACTCATCATACATATACATTATAATGGAAATACTAAGACCAAATGAAACATACATCTTCTCGCACAAATGTTTGCATATAATGGAACTCTCGATGTAATATTCGACCACTCAAAATTAAACCAAAACAGTATTTATCTAACTCATAAGATAGTAAGTTAAATTATTGGAACATCGTCAATCCATCATTACAGCCTAATATGTCCACGGAACGAAGGCCTCCCTTAAAGATTTCCACGCGGGCCGAGCCCTAGCAGTTCCCATCCATCTGGTTAGGGGTCGGTCTACGCTTCGTTTCTAGTTACGTGTACACCACTGGAGAACCTTTCCGCCCCATCGGTCATCGGTTCTTCGCAATATGTGCCCTGTCCACTTCCACTTCAACTTGCTTATCCTGTGGTTTATGTCCGTCACTCCAGTTCTTCTACGGATATCCTTGTTTCGGATCTTAAAAACACCTGGCCAATGCGTAGAAAAGCACCCGACTAGACTAAGGTGGTGGGTAGCTGATGGATGTCAACTGCAAGGGATCGGTCCGCGTAGAAATCATTAGGGGAGGTCTTCGTTCAGCAATGGACTTTTTGTCTATGATGATGATGAACTTTAAGTTATACAGAGATATGTTTAGAACACACGAACTGATCACCTGATTATAGGTGTAATGTATTAACATATTTCTAAAACCTAGGCAATCAGCACCACAAAATGCTTCTTATAACAAAAACATTTAACAGCAGTTACTTAGTGCTCTTAATACGATGATCAACGCAGAAAGCAAAAAACCAAGTCCTATTATAACGAAAGAGCAGTGGCCTATTACCGTAATAACTGATCACAAATTATCCTCATAGTACTGAACATAGTACGAGAATTATGAAGTTTCGAGAATCTAATCGTTGATGGTCATAGACTGCAGCACTGTGTCATATAGAAGTTTTCGTCCACTTGAAAACTCTTCAGTGCGAAGAGGCAAATTATTAACGAAGCCCGATTTATGCGGAAAGTTTGGCATCGCATCCGAAACTGGAATAGTTGGGAACTTCGGCCCATCATCGGCTTCTCATCGCGAATATCGCATGATATAAATCGACTCTTGTGAGAAACCCCAAGTTGAGTGAGACTTTGTATAAGTTAACGCTTCGAATAACTACAAGTCCAATGAAGCGGCAATTTAAGATTCTAGAAAGTCTGATAGAGAAGAAGATAGCACTCTGACACTTATGAAGAGTAACAAAGCACTGTAGCAGACCAAAAGAGGCTGTTTTAATTGCTTAATCACTATGTATACTTTATCTACTTCGATATATCTTTGTGGCGTTTGTAGATTGCTAAGATCACTCTTCCTTCCCGCCGAATTGCTAAGCAGAGCATTCACGTGTTAGGCCTTGCCAATTGATAAAAAAAAGTTTCAACACAAAAGCTTATAAAAACATGGAACTGGGGCATAATACGCGCACTACCATAACATGAGCTCATAACGGTGTTATTTTTAGTTTGTCTTCTGTATTAAACAAACCTAAATTTCAGTGTTCTTTTTGGATACAATTATTTTTAGGATTAATGATAGAAGTACAAATTTAAAGGAATAAAAATGAAATCTTTGTAAAGTTCTCCTGCCGATCAAGGCATAAAAGTATTTGAGAAAAGGCACGTGCGACCGCTTGTTGTTTTACTAAAATAAACGTCTTAACCGCCGTTATTGTATACATTTAACATAATAGATTTTATATTGTGTCTGGAATCTCGGCGGTTAATAGGTTAAGTACATTTATGTTAAAAAAATATGGCGGTTATGTTATAAAGAACTTTGACACAAAATAAACCGTAATTTATAGAACACTATCAATTGCACTAAAACTCATACATGTCACTGAATTTGTTATAAAAAATAGCTTCTACAAAAGTCCCTCAACTATATTTATATGTACGAGTAGAGTATACTTTGTTTTAATTCAATAAAAAATAATATGTTTAACTGGGGCATCATTTCAATTAGAAGCTAATTACGAAAGCTATCACATGAAAGGCCCCGAGTTCGAGTCTCTGATCTCATTTAAATATTTTCTTGAGATACATTTTTATGAAAAGAAAATTAAAATATTACGCCTAACTTCTAAGAACGTTATGAAGTTCTTATAAGTGGGTCGCAATTTGTATAACAATATTTTATGTTAGATACGGGTGAAAATATAAGAGGTTGTGCCGTGATTATAAAATTTACACGAAAATATTTTTAAATAAATATAATAAATAATAAGCAAGTGGTACCTTCGAATAATACGAATATTATAATATAATCAAAGGAAAAGACTAAAAAGTCATTCGTTTCTAATTAAACAGATTGAATATTTCCTTAAAGTTGGAGTTGCTGCGCCTAACACAAATAAGATTCCATATCAAAGAGCTTAATGTATCTATTGCTGAAAATTATATATTTGTTAACAAACCCTTTTACGTTACGCATAATATTTAAATAACAAAAATTAAATATCCTGTTTCGTTCCTGGCCTTTCTTCTTTTGTTATGGAGATGGTGGCACTTTCTTTGTTCTCCTTAAATCGTTTGTCTATAAGCTACAACACATTTCTAATAAACTTCAGGTCCCATCATAATCGAAATGTAGGTAATAGTTGTATTTAATTATTTCTCACTATTACGAAGTCTTCATATTATAATATTGAGTACTTAACACAATAAGTTGTTTTTTATTGTGTTGTACAATAGAGTGATGATGTTGACCTAATTGTGATAATCATACATAAATTACTTTAGGAGGCCGTAAGATTTATAAAATAGACACAAAATATAACCTAGGATAATGATAAAGCTGATTTAAGCAATTTATCAATAATTTGATTACATATACAATTAATTAACTAGAGGAACAGTCGTAAACAAAGTGTCCGCGTCAAAAATCTTTCGCACTGCGTCGGTCCGGCAGACTTTTTTTAAATTTTCAATTCAATTTCACATGTCATAATGATATACTAGTGCTTATAGTTTTGTGCCCTTTCAGTGACGCGTTAAGATTTTTTTTTTTTGTTTTTATCCTTTATAGGCAGACATTTGACCGCCATCTCACCTGATGGTAAGTGATGATGCGGCCGAAGATGGATCATGCCTGCCTAGAAACAGCCTATTCACTCTTGCCTTGAATAATTTTATGACATAAATATAACAATAACTTAGGCAATAACTATTGGTAGTACGACTCATACATTTTTTGGTTGACATTTCTTCGTGATTATGCATCTAGTTAGTTCATTGTTTATCTAAGATAATTTTATAAAATTTGGAGTCAGCACGGGCTGTAAAGAGTATATCTAACTTGACCAACCACGAAGCATCCTGTGGGTCATCCAAGATATAGTAAATATAACAAGTCGAGATTTCTTGCACAACACGTTTCCGACCAGTTTTACGAGTATGTATTGTTTCTCAGATTTGGAAATCTCAAAAAGTTTGAAGCTATTCCTCTAAAATAATCATTGTCCAAATTTCCTACTTTAAATTTCTAAACTAAGTAATCTTAGACACTGAGATACAAAGTTCGGATGAAATACCATATTGAATTTAAAAATTGGCAACTAAGCGTTACAAGCACAGTGTACAGTGCACAAGCACAAGGTAAGCGGACAAGTCAGACTCAAAAAAAAGGATCGGTTTATTTGATTCCAATTTGCCCCTCAAGGCAAGTTTGAACTTGATATCTCCACGCGTTTCCCAAATAAAAGGTCCTGATTGGCAGATCAACTTTTTAAAAGGATTTCGTTTTTATTCCTTTGAACTAGTACTTCAGTCATTAATCCTAAAAATAGTTGTATAAAAAACACTAAAATTTATGTTTGTATAATATGGAAAACACACTAAAAATAAAACCTTTATTAGCTCGTGTTTTGGTAGCGCGTGTATCATGCCCCAGTTCCATGATTTTATAAGCGTTTGTGTTGAAACTTTAAAAAGGGATTCGGCCTTCCAATCTGGCAGGACCCCCCATTCATTAATTTCTTAACGTTTATCCCACAGTCTGTCGTGAAGCGACAAATGAGAGACCAATAATAGAGGGATATGGAATTAATATAAAAGACCTAATACAAATTAACTAAACGTGGATGGAATGAGTGGAGGTAGAGTGAGAGGTATGTATGATGAAGGTGTATAGTGTGGTAGCTTGTATCATCCTTGTTCGTCTTCTGCAGCTTAGGATGCACAAGGAAACTGCGGGATGAGCACGATGGCACGAGCAGTGAGTTTGAGGCGCGTGGAGGGCTTGATTCCACAGGCCGCGTAGTATTAGGGCGCTTCCAGGATTCACTGGCACCTGGTGCGCGTCAGCTCCGGCGATAGGACACCCGAAGCTCCAATAGTTTGGCTTCTCACGTAACAGCCTCGGCAGCAGTAGCGGCAGCAGCGATTAGCGGAATGTAAATGAGAGTTTGGTATATTATGATTCTCCACAAAGAATAGACTCCACAAAAAATATCGCTCTTTTGATCTTGTTGAAAGTAAATATGTAATGTTAAACCTAATCGCAAAATGGTTGCTTTAATCTCATGATTGGAATACTTGCAAATATAAGTTGTACCAAACAGTGCAATGACGACGTATACATATTATAGTTATTTAGGATTATCTGGACGTATAATTAAAACCACATTTAGTACATACGATTAACAGAAACTCCATAGAACAGAGCTTACGTGGAAAATGTATTTCACCCTCGAATAATGTCAATTCGACGTACTCCAAACTACAAAACTCATTACACTAAGTTCGAAACTCTCACAAAAGACCCAGACTAAGTAAAACTGCACGTATTTATCTAGCCGCGTATCTTGTCAAATGTGTTTCAAAATATTAAACGATATTTTGGAATTGAACTTTGCTTTATAATTTAAAACAAAGTTCGCTTATGTTATGAATGTATAAATATTTAAGTTAACTAACTGCCTCCGTTGTGTAGCGGAAATATCATGTACGATTTATCTTAGTTCAGTTAGAACAATGCAGGCTAAATCGTTTGATTTTCTGAAAATAAAAATGATTCCACGCTCCGGCGGACACGTCAAATCGACTGTCCCCACTCACCCACCAATCCGCATTGGGCTCACGTGGCGGATTACGGCCCAATCTCGCCGTAGCTATTCTGTGAGGGAAGGCCTGTGCCCTGCAGTGAACCGTTATAGACTGAACGATGATGATGATGGTATTTTTTATGTGCAAAAATTTACATATCACCACATGTGAATTTTATGCTCATCTAATCCCAGTCATTATCATCAGCCCATTAAACGTCCCCACCGATGGGCACGAACCTACCCGTACGAAACATAATTTTTGAAACACATTGGTATATGGCGGGATTTGAACCAGCGCCCTATAAATCGGAAGGCAACAATACACATAATTGAGCCACCAAATGCCAGTATTATGCATATATATAGCTTGGTAACCCGTTAAATATATACACCGTTCAATGCAATCGTAAAGGATTGGCCGGTGACACACACGAATGGAGCAAACCCCTGCGTCCCGATACCAGGAAAGTCGGAAAGACAATAAGTCAGGAACGCGACAAATCTCCGTGGCAGCGGACCGGCGGGCAAATTGGATTCTAAGAGACGTGATGGGGCCACAGTCAATCTTCTTGGTATTTATTGTAGTTACTTCTACCTAGCGCTTCCTAAATTTTGACCTAATACGCGCTTATAACTTAAAAATAGATCTATGCAGAACTTCTGCATGATCGGTAAAGAAGATTTTGGGATAATCTCTAGGTAAAGTATGCTATATTTATAATCACCAATAAAAGGTCAGGTTCAGTCAATGAGCACTGAAAGACTGCGTGGTAGTACAAAATTTTGAAAGCGTGCGCCTAGTATCCAAACTCTAAATCAAACTTTGGAAACCCTCGATAGATCATGCTGGACTTGTCCGACAATTGAAAAATGTTTTACCCTAATGTTTACTTTGCATTACTAGGTGGTAGTCTCCCGTGGAATAGAAATGTATAGCACTTCTGTGTTCCAGAATGATAGAGGGCATTTCTGTGACCTGAGGTCTTGCAAATGTTCATTGACGGTGGTGTCACTTACCATCAGGTGAACCGTATACTGGTTTGACTCCTGTTTAATAAAAAAATAAGCATAAATACGTAAGACGACTCATATCTATGAGTTAATTATGCTGCAAACACACCAGGTGGGCCGAATGTAATGCTAGCTACGCTATCTAGCCCACCTAAGTTACCAAGCGTAGGTGCTATTGAAAATGATATGAACTAGTAACTCGATAAATTCATCTTTAAGTTTTATTCTCCCTGCCCGAGCTCATTAACATACTCCCGCAACATACCGCAGGGGCTTTAGAATCACATGTAACAAATGACGAACGTATTTCGTGAACTTATCGGACTCGGGTTTCCTTCCCTCGTGTACAACAGCGACATGCAGTGAAACTAATAAACTACGGCGCCGCCGACACACTGCACAGTGAGCCAAATCCTGTGCTCTACTGCGTTCAGCAAATGCACCATTAGCTTAATATTTGATAAACACCCGGCGAATCTTCAAATCTTCGGTGTAAATGGTTTAACGGAAATTGGTGATACGTTACCCTATATAGAGGCAAATTAATGTTGTGTACATATATGTATATTAACATATACATACTATAGGTTGTTGTCTAAAGTGTATAATTTACCATAATAACTGACATCCAAAGTATTTAATATTACTGTATAAATAACGGAAGAGGTAACGTTATCAGAAGGTTAAAAGTTATTATTTTCTTTTATATCACAACGCAATTTTTTTGTATAATTTCCTTACCTCTAAATGTATAATATTTACTTCCACACACGTTTTACTATACCAAAATCACAAGGTCAACTTAATCACTGAAAACTGTCAAAATCTTTAAAACTGAAACGCTTCTATGTTAAAATATAATGAACTACTAATCATTTATTCTTACTAAAAGTGCTAATAATGATCAAACCGGCTGCATAATGTTGCCCAATATTTGGCTTTGAAAAGAAAACAATTTACTTTAATCGGTTTATTATTAACGGTTATGCTACAATTACAAGTTGCATCATAATTATTATTGAATTATGATTATCGCTAAGTCATAAGCATAGTAGGTTGTCCCATTAATTTGAAAATTATCATTTGGATGCCAAAAGAGATATAACGTCCAAAACACGGGTTAGAATAATATGACGGATTAGCTTGTTTAAAGAAATGACGTGCAGCTGCATTGGTTACTTAATTATTAACGCTCACTTCTTGACAAAGACTCTTGCTGATATTTAATGACTATTTTAAAGTCAAACCTAATTCAAATAAAATTTGCTTAATTAAGGTCACAAAAAGACTTATGAATGCCAAATGTATTTACCACTACATCGGACTGTTGTATTCTAGTGAGAAGAATTGAGTAAATAGTTGAAATTGGAATTGGAAATACTAAAGATAAAGATAAAGATAAAGATAATTTATTTGTTTGAACATGTGTTAACATTAGGTGTATACATAAAATAAGTTCCAACATGTCATACCAGATGGTGTACAAATGCTTTGTTCATACAATAATGATTAGTAATATAGCCTACCATGCAGAATAATTAATTACAAATTAAATATGCATTTCCATAAATCAATCTAAAAAATACTCGAAGGAAATTACATAAAATCACAACGTTTATCCACAGACACGAACAAACGTCTAGCACTAGATGGGAGTAGTAACACAAATCTAAAAGACATAGCTAAAAGATTACCTGTCTAATCTTTTGTTTTAAAATAGAAGCGTCTTGATAAATTAATTTAGAGGACACTAGAGGATGATGTAAGACATGGGAGAATATTTTAAATTTATTTGTTTTAATTCTTTATTCAAGCAAGAAAAGGCTCACAGGAAAAAATATTTTAAAAATAATAATAGCAATTTAAAACAAGTAACTGGTACCAGTGGGTTCTGTGCTTCAGTGTCGCAAAATACGCCAATCCAACATACTTCCTATCAGTCAAGATGCTTATTTTCCCTGTACCCTTAGCATCAGAGACGCAACGCGTTGGTATTGTTACGTAGAAGCAGTCTATTCGTACTTCAGCAAACATCCTGAAGCATCCTGAACACATTATTGAACTGGATCCGCAGAATCCCGTACTATGCTTCAGTCGATCAGCCTGTAACATGAGTAATGGTGATGCAGCGTGGATAACGATATTAATTTTATCTACTGTACATATCAATAAAATTGGAGAGTCTATTTGTGATATTAATATGTTTAATTATTTTTTTGTCTGTCTTACTGTTTGTACAAGATAATCTCTGAAACGGCTGTGCGATTTGGACAAGACTTTTTTTGGATGTTGTGAGGAAAAATAAGGCTTCTTTTGATTACGAAAAAACTTTTTTATTTACAATAAAATTTAAATACAATGTTGCTTAAACAACACTTTTTTTCTTTACTCTATGTATAGTACGTCAACTGGCGCGCCTAATGTGTAATAATGATGTGATTTCAATAAAATGTATATGTAGTTAGCCAACACCCTGTATAAACACAAAGGCAACATTTTACTGCGAAAGAAATCTTATACGCGGTTAACACCGTGGGGCAACAGCTAGTTAAATGATACATATTCATTCTACGTGTCAAATATGTTATTTTAATAGCTCTTATGTAAGCCAAACATTTTTAACTCGTCAAAGTTAATTAAACATTCATTGAGTGGTATAATTTGCAGTACTAGCGCGTACACGGGAATCAGACCTGGGCTTTTGGATCATTTGATACATCGTTTACAGTACGTAATCAACGTAAACATCTGTACATATAAATTTAATTGAATTACTATTTGTAATATTGAAAACTGTTTTTACTAAATGCGAAGCAAGTTAGTTGACACCCTGGATAAACACATAGGCAACGTTTTACTGCGGGTAAATACCTAAATCGCGGTTAAACCGCGGACACAGCTACTAATAAATAAATATTCTTTTACCGAAACGGTAATATTACCTCTTCATTTCAATCACAGCTATAAAAAAATTCAGTATATCCTGTGTTTATGGAAGCCAGCATTATTTCTATTTTCTTACGACGTTAACTTCAAAATACTTTCTAGGTGGTACACTCGATACTCAGCCGTCTAGGTAGTACCACCGCAGTGCCAGATATCACCCGTGAACAGGAGTGTTATGCACTTTTGTGTTCGGGATGAGGACACTGTAGCTAGTGAAATTACCGGGATAGAGACCTAACATCTGTTGTCTTGGGTGACGGCGCAGTGCGGCATGATGGGGATAATAACTGTCTTCAGTTATTGTCTCTTTAATGCCCTCTGTCATGGTCTGGCGTATCACTTACCATCAGGTGAGCGTCCAGACCGTCCTGTACTTTAAAATAAAAAAAATAACAGTGCTGTTATGCGGCCTTCGGGTCGCTCAGCTATACTGAGGCGGACCTTTTGTCCATGTCTTTGTTTTAATTTTTTTATTTATTTTTTCTTTTTTTCCGTTTTTTTGCTGTTAAATGATTGTATATATTTATTGCCGTGCACGATCAATAAATGTTTTCTTAATTATTTCTTCTCTCTTTCATTAACTAAGTTTCAGGGAAACCGCTCGTCGCCAGAGATATCTATTTTTTTCCTTCAACCTTTTTTTAATACTAAATATAAAGGATTTGTTAATCTAACCTATGCAACACTCAACGCGCAAAAGTTATTTTCTTTCCTAGGTTACCGATATGATATTTCATTAATAAATTTCGAGGTCAAAACCTTCACACTATTAAATTTAATTCGAAATATAATAATACTCATCCAAATAATATCGTTTAGCTTAAAAAGTTACAAAGTTCTCAAAGGTTACCGTAAGTAATCCCGGGCTGATCTTGTTACGAGATTGTAATATAAGCAGTGTTGTTCAGTAAAACTTACGACAAACTGAGCGTTGCTTTTAATTACATAACTTTTATAATTTGGCAAACTCAAATACAAAGCGACGAAACGAATCTCTAAAGAGCCTTATAATATTATATCTACCATACCAACAGGTATAATAAAATTATTTTATGTATCATGCACAAGTATATATCGTCATAGGTTCGATACTGAAGACAATCCGAGGTAAACTACTTTGCTCATTTCGAGACCGAATTTGATATTAATTATACAGCGGGCTACCGCTATCTCTTAAAACATTAT
Organism: Leucinodes orbonalis; assembly: GCA_019425675.1. Classification (NCBI taxonomy): domain Eukaryota; kingdom Metazoa; phylum Arthropoda; class Insecta; order Lepidoptera; family Crambidae; genus Leucinodes; species Leucinodes orbonalis. The sequence continues at coordinate 305,344 of PQWD01006543.1, forward strand.
GCTGACGTATCATTATATTACTATAATGATACGTCAGCAGTTTTGTACCAGAAAATGCGAAGTAATTAAATTTTAATTTTGTTTTAAGAGATGGTGGTAACGCCTCTACGCACCTTTTTATCTTTTACTCTTGCCATCTGGCACGTCATATGTATTCAGATCCTAATGTAAGACCCATGATGATTAGAAGGAAAAATTGAAAAAATCTTTATTCAAATAAATCTGTTACAGATACTTTTGAATCGTCAATTGTTATTATTATCTTATTTTTTTGTGACTCTACCACCGGTTCGGAATAAGTAGGATCTTCGAGAAGAGCCGGCAAGAAACTCGAGTTACTCTTTTAAACTTTTTGTATCAGTAGTTACAGAGTTTTGTCATTTACCAACACATAACTTAAAAATAATTTATTACAAATATTTTGTAACTGGAACACTATGTGCAAGACCACACATCTTTATCCGTCTATTGTATAGTAGCCTTTTTTCATGAGTGTTTTTTTAATCTTTAGTTTAAACTGGTGAAAAGGCAATTCGGCAAGATTTTGTGGTATTTATTATTGAATGTTATGTCTCTTCCAACAAATGATTTCCCTACTTTACTTAGTCTATGATTTGGGACAACATAAAACTTATATTACTATTTCACCACTATACAGTAATGATTAAGGTGCTTACAAATTAGATCATATTATAATTATTGTGACCTACAAATATCAGAGAACATTTAAAAGATCATTAAAAACCGACAAAACAATAATGTTACTTTTAAACAAAACGAAGTAGAACACGGTCTATAATTAAAGGTAACCACTTTTGCAAAAATATAAACCCAATTAACTTTCAAACAAGAAAAGATGGCTTGAAGAGATCCCGTATTTAAGTTATTACTGAAAACATTTGTTCTTAATTAATATTGAAACAAAGAAAGATTATGTTTTGCAAGGAAATTGTGCTTCCCCATTTTGTATTTAAGTTCAATATATAATTACGGAATTAATTCCTTATTGGATTTCTCGAAGAAACTGTGCGTACAATGATAATAAGAAATTTTATTTTATGCCATTAACGAATGAACATAATTCAATATAAATACATTTTCCTACGGATCAAATGATTCGTAGGAATATTATGTGATAAATAATTATCATAATTATTTTCGCTTCAACCTATCTCGATCCATAACTGCCCACTTCTGTCAACTTAGGACGTTGAAACTGTCGTGGGTTCATCGGGCAGCACGGTGTTCTACGCTACTCTGACCAAGACGTGGTTTTCATTTTCTGCTCAAATACTCATGTTGATATTAAAACCCCACCATACTTTAGTTTTATTTTTAGTTTTGAAGGTTCTACGCACATTAAGTTATGCTTTAGCAACAAACTTCATTTGTACTTATTATAACTGCTACCTTCCTGTAATTTGTACTTATACTAATAAAATATATACTGATTTGATGTCTAAAGGAACACTAAAGTACCTATAGAATCATTTCTAGTAACTCTAACCATTTTTGTAGAGACTAAAAAATTTCTCCAAATTGTAGTATTTGTAGCTATACTCTACAATCCAATCCTCATATCCAAGTACAAGTAGGATTGAAATGATATATATTGAAAATTAGAGCAGGTGCTGTAATTCTTTTATCAGCAAATAATATGCTGTTCAGATTTGGACTCAGAGTGCGGTATTAGTTAAAGGTCGTTGCAACCACAAAATATACAATTGACAATTTAATGAAACAATGGGTTAACGTTTCGGTTCGAAGTATCGTGTATTATATAAAAGGTCATAAAATCTTTATTATGACAGCGTGCACTGAACACCACATGCGATATAAATGCTGTAAATTGCTATCTTTGGAGCGTCGGTGTGACTGCGTCCGTGGTCAGAGCTTTAAGTTTAGATCGAGCTTTCGTTTAATACTACAGGGTGAATATAGCGACACTCACATCTTCGAGTGATACTTGTCTTGAGATTAAGTGATTTGCAAAACTGTTTTCATCACCAACCGACGACCTGTGATTAGGATAACTGCAATATCATTGATAATTCGAGGTGAGTGATGAAATAAATCAGTATCCGGTCATCGCCAATGCGAGATCTTAAGAGCTCCAGTCCAAAATTCCCGAAAGGCTTGTCACCGAGAATGCCTAGTCAGGCTGAATCATAATTGAAGTTTTCTACACATTTTTGATAATTGGTTAGGACATAAACATTAAATGACCTTAATGTTTGAAACTAAAAATTGCGGTGTCCAGGATCTCTTGCCTTACCAAATTAATAAAGTTACAGAAAGCAACAATTGTTACTATCCACATTTTATACTTACGATAGAGCTACACAATATAGGTATTCAAATAAACATTGAAAACTTTACGAGGTTACGTCTACATTCTGACGATTTTATAACCGTAACATTAAACTTGAACCAACAACAATGGGTGTTATATCCAAACAAAGTAACCGGGCTTCGTAGGCCTCTTACATCAGAAGAAACAAAATTGTAATGGAAAATCCAGAGAATGTGCTCAAAATGTTATGGTTAAGGCTGCGTTCTCACTAAGTGTTCTATCACTCGCCGCGCCGCACGATGATTTGTAGGCTCGCACGCGCCTATGAAGTTACCGACATAAAACCGATAGTTCACAACACGACACGCCTACTCGCGCCGTGACGTTCACAGTGCGCAGGGGCGCGAGCGGGCGAGTCGGGGCGCGTCATATCACACGCAATTAGAACGCAGCATAAGCTATTAAAATGGTATAGGATGGGTGGCTGAAATACAATTCATCTACCTTCATACAGACACGTTCCTCCATTGATACTTGCTAGTTGGTACAATCTTAGTTTGATTGTCGTTAACATACATACACCAATCCAATTAAGGCACGTGTGGTTGGATCTAGAGCTAAGTCTTTTTTATCTTCCATAGACAAGGCCGAACAGCATATTCACCCTTGCCTTGAAGTTGCTCAGGTTATTATAACCCACCACATAGCAATCGAGCCACGACGTGTGGGAAAGCCTTACAATGTTATAAAAAAGGATAAAGGATGATACACGGTCACTAAGAGCTATTGTTCGTTCCATAAAATTCGTATGCTCAAATTGGTTATTAAATTTTCACAGCCATAGAATGTTGTAAAACTAGATTCGCCGAAACACGCTTACAACTAAAATGAGAAAATTAATGTCTACAGAGATAAACTAGTTTTGAGAGACTGAGTTTTAACAGTCTAAATCCATGAATTCAGAATGGACCGAAATTCAATGAAACCTAAAACGTGAGTACTGGCCGGTATAAAAATATATTTGCATGTATAGTTCAGTTATATATCCATGCAAATTTATTCTTAGTCTTCTATGGAATAATGACCAAAAATCTTTTGTTGTTGAGTGTTTTAATCTATTTATAAAACTCAATAAAAAACTGAATCGTATTATCAGTGCACTAGTAAAATAGCTCGTCCATTCAGACTTTCACAAACGCAATATTATTTTTTACCATAAGCATAAAAAAGGTTAAATGCCATAAGCAAATTTTCCTTAATAAAATGTATTAATTACAATCATTCAAATTGATCCTAAGGTACATAAAACCTTAGAATAGGTTAAACATATTATAGTTATTTGAAGGAAACTCTTAAACATCTTTATGTTTCCATTGCAACCACAACAAAAAAAATCAAAGTACAAAGTTTTTTTTATGTGATAAGTGTACAGGATGGTCTGGACGCTCACCTGATGGTAAGTCATACGCCAGACCATGACAAAGCGGCATTAAAAGAGACCAACAACTGATAGACTAAGACAGTTATTATCCTCCATCAACGCCGCACTGCGCCCGTCACCCGAGACAACAGATGTTAGGTCTCTTATACCCGGTAATTTTACTAGCTGCAGTGCCCTCATCCCGAAACACAAAAGTGCATAACACTCCTGTTTCACGGGATGATATCTGGCACTGCGGTGGTACCTACCTAGACGACTCAGTATCGAGTCTACCACCTAGTAAAGTGTTTATTTAAAAAAGATGTTTTATCACATTTAAAAATAATACGCTTTAAGCAAACTGATGCCAACATCGGTTTGCTTGACTGTACAGAACACATCGCAAACTTCGATAGCAATTTAATTAAAGTAAACCACTCTCAATTTTGACTAATTTGTTTTAAATTGTACAGTTTGTATGTAATGGACCTGGGGGACAATACTGTTAAAACTTCGCCTGATTACATTTGTACAGCGGCAAATAACTGAGCTCGTATAAATGTTGCATCGCTCTGGGTTTATCTTCGCTAACAAATGTATGAAAGTTATAAAACACACAGCTTAATGAGGCTTCGGGGTAATGCGTTTTTGATGCAAGAACGTTTTTAATAGACTTAATACGACGGCACAATACAAGCTAGCTATATACTCGTATGCTTGTTAAGTTTGAGTTGAAGACCTCGAAAGCATATATTAAGCACTTTATTAATATGTTATTAATATTATATTCTAGGAATGCTTTTTATTCTATTTAAAGCATTACTATTTGACGGAAGCAATCAAGCAGACAGCCCTCATGATGGTAAGTGGTAACTGCTCTATCAGGCACCGGTAATGTTGATACAGTGCAGTGTATAACTTATGACGTAGAATTGTTAAATCACAGTATTCAGTAATAAAAAGTAAACATTAGGTAATGTCACTGCTTCTACACTGTTCAGGTCAAGACTCAGTTGTATCTTTAACTATTATGACGCGAAAAGATGATCAATCGTAGTGCTTTTCAGAGACTGGAACATCTACTGTCTTATATTTGTCACACTATTAAAAATATATAAATCAAAGGGACATTCGACTTAAAAAGAAGAAGGAAAAGAAGTACATTCGCATCGAGCGACCTTCGCGAGTTGCCTGTCCATTTTGATCCAAAGGGTGTCCTACGTTACGCTTGCCAAGACGCAGTCTCCACTCCAGAACTCGTTTTCTCCAACAGCCATCAGTTCTGCGACAAACGCGCGTTCTGTGACTGTTCAGCCATACTGGTAACTTTAGTTCTCATGAATAACATCATGTCTGATTTTGTCTCTGAGAGAATCCTGAGCATAGCAGCTCCATTGCCCACTGAATGACTTAAATACTGCAGTCATGGGTGATTCAATAACACCCTATCATGCTACCTTCGTACCATGAAGCCTTTGTTTACTCCAGATCAGCGATACAACACGTAGCTCGTTTAGTGTTTTCGAATAATATAGCGATAGAGAGGAGATAATGCCTTTTATTGCCCGTTCGTGGCAATACATTTAAAGCGAAAATACCAATGTATGTGTCAGTTTTATTACCTTAAGATGGGTACTTTACACTTTTCTAGACAGTGAACGGGTGTAGTCGTCATAATAATATAACGTCTATTTTGTCTCTTTTATTGTAACGGAACATAAACACTCTGGTCAAAATGTGTTTTTAAACATCTAAGGCATTCCTCATGTTTTCTGTTCTAGATGCATTTTATTCAAAGAAGAACATTATATGCATCATCATCATCATCGGCTCATTAAACGTCCCCACTAAGGGGCACGAGCCTACCCGTATAGGGTGTTTAGGCATTAGTCATCCACGCGGGCCCAGTGCGGGTTGGACTTCACGCACAACCTTTGAATCTCTTCGCAGGCGTGCGTAAAGGTTTCCTCACGATGTTTTTCTTCACGGTAAGAGCGTCGGATAACGTACATATAATTTCGAAAATTCGGAAACACATTGGTACGTGGCGAGATTTGAACCTCAGCCCTCCCGGTAGGAGGGCAACAGTAAACACCATTGAGCCACCGACGCTCACACATTTTATACATATATTTACAAAAAAAAGTATGTTAGTATGTTTATCCGTTCTGCCGTCCATTAACCCTCACGTTAACCCTCATAAGGTCGACTTTGAATTATAAGAGCGAAATGATACAGCTTAAAATCCTGTTTTAATGCTAAGTTTGAAGCAAGATTGGCCTGTGTAAATTATGCATAGAAAAACCTAGCCTAATAATAACAGACATAATCTTGCACGCAAATATTGAAATCAATTTTAAGTTAAAAGATACTGTTTTAATGCTAAGTTTGAAGCAAGATTGGCCTGTGTGAATTATGCATAGAAAAACCTAGCCTAATAATAACAGACATAATCTTGCACGCAAATATTGAAATCAATTTTAAGTTAAAAGATACTAAGGGATTTGCTGCCATATCTTAAAATGGTATGACAATAATATTACTTCACTTTTTCTATAACAAAAATGCTAACGTTTGATACTGTTTTATAAGATGGCGGTAGCCCCCAGTACATTAAAAACGACAGATATTTTTATCAAGTAACTAGTCCTTCATCATGAGTCTTTAACGTTCCACTACAAGGAGCAGAACTAGCTCTTATTACTTGCTGCATTCATAAAATATTACCTAAGGAAGTAATGCATTTTTTTTAATTTTCTCATTAGTTTATCATCAGTATCACCGAAAAATAAAGTTGAACTCATATAAATAACACTTTCCAGCATAACACGGTTAGTAGTATACAACACATACCAAATACAATCAACAAAAAAAAGTGTTCCAACAGTATTAAAAACGAATACATATTGTTTCCGCTCGTGCAGGAAATGTTAACTGTTGCTATTGACATCTATTGCATCCTTTGTGCGTTTAACGACTGTTGTTTTCTGCAATCACAGCACAGATTGTTTGACGCCCCAATTCAGTCGTTCAATCAATACGTTGTGCTATTTCTGTGAAAAAGTTTGATGAATTATTTGTTTTCAAATAATATACACTCTACGGAAACAACGTGATTCAAAAACGATCTAAAAATACATGGATAATTCAAAGCCTTTTTAAAATAAAATAAAAGCAAGCGAGATTATGAACTTACTACATAAGTAACGCATTGATTGCTAATTTCTAAATTTATAGATTCAGCTATTACCAACTCGCTTGCTAATCGTGTCGATTTTGGGAAACACTGCACTATAATGGGTGTACTATGTACTTTAAGCATTTATTTTAAAGTGCCAATAATTCAGGCCGTCTGATATTAAAAAACAAATAAATATAATTCCATAACCCGCTGATGTTGGCAGTACCAACCAGACACAAATAAAACGAAGAAATAAAATATCACATCAAAGAACATGAAAGCCTTTGATGCGAAAGATTATATTTCTGCTACCTACATCATAGGAAAGAGATGTTTCCATAACAATAAATCCGCAGATTTAGCAAACACTTTTTCTTAGATTTGAACATATACGTATGATGATAAGATATTTAAGCATAATCCTTTATTTATAATATTTACAAAAAATATTTATCTTATTGGTGGTAATGTGGATAAAGTGCTGCCAAACCTATCTTATGCTATATCGTTATTTTGATAACTAATTTTTAATCTTCACACATGAGGTTTGAACCTTATACACATAGGCATCTGGGTTCATATACGTACCTAATTTAAACTACATATTAAATATTTTCGTCGACTAGCGCACTTGGAATTCATGAATCTAATTATATTTGGTACTTGTAATGCATAAATCTATTTATCTATGTTAAGGACTTTTGACATTGAAGATAGGGAGTTATTTTAAGTTTAGTGAATATGTCATTTAAGGAACATTGATTGGTCCTCAAGGCACCATACGATAGAATACGAAAGGGAATGAGAGATTCTATTATTACAGTCTAAGCGACCACTATTAGATACAGAAAAATCACTAACGTACATATAACAATAATTTACACACGCAATGTTTTTTCCCTTTGTGACTAAATTTTAAGTTTTTTTATAAGTGTACAGGACGGTCAGGACGCTCACCTGATGGTAAGTGGTACGCCTAACCATGTCAGAGTGGCATTGAAGGAGAACAACTACTGATAGACAGTTATTATTCTCCTTCAATGCCACACTGCGCCCGACACCCGAGACGACAGATGTTAGGTCTCTTATACCCAGTAATTTCACTAGCTGCAGTGCCCTCATCCCAAAACACAAAAGTGCAAAACACTCCTGTTACACGGGACAATATCTGGCACTGCGGTCGTACCTACTAGACGACTCAGTATCTATGTCGTTTCATCTAGACTTCAGAACCACAGATAAATAATAAGCGAATCACCGTGTATCGCTTACTAATCGTAACCGAAACGTCAATCCGTTCGTAAACGAATGTTGCGATATGATTTTAACCGTTCGAAGTAATAATGGCATTGTATATGCAATACGTTGATCCGTGCACAAACGCGTGACGAATGCCGATAACCTTTGATTGCGCAGCCACTGCAGCCGACAGCCGACGTGCAACGCAAAGGAGACTCACAAAGGTAGTTTTTTATTCGGATGCTACAAGCCAATTTTATGCTTTAGAGATTGCTATTGGCCACAACGAAACGCTCAACAACAGGCCATCAAATGACTAAATTGGTAATAACGGTACCTTTTAATATACTCTCGTGCTGTTTTTATAAAAGCGTTTTGTAAAGCCGTTCTACAAAATTAGGTTTACGAATTGCAACAAAAAGAGACGTAATATTGTAAAGTAATAAGATATATATGTGACTAAATTAACCTTTACTATTCATTTCTTAACTATTATTTAATCTATTTTGGCTTGTATCTTTTGTAGCATCAATACATGCATTATTATTTCTTTTTTAAACGATTAATTATTTATTCGTCTTTTCATTGCGTTATCTATTGAAGTTTGGTGTTATAATATCTTTGTCACGGGAGTAAGGATAGTTCCTAGCTAACCTAATCATGGTGGGTTTGATTAAAGTGTCACCTTGATTGCCCTAATAGGAAGAAGAAGTCACAATTATTTGAACTACTGTTTGCAGCCAACTTCCAACATAATTTAACTCAATAATCGCATTTTTATCGTAAACCTCATATCTTTCAAAGAAAATACAATAACTTTGTTAACCAAACCTAATCAACAACATGCAGCATTGCAAACAACAACACAAGCTTTAGAACACACGCTATCACGAATACATTAACGTGTTTGAAAGGGTAAGAGTGAGTTACGTGTTTGTAGAACACCGTGCCCGTCGTCGGTGTTGAAGCATAACTAGTCGCCGTTAAAAGTTTTATTTACTATACAAGCGCATCCTCTGGGCCTTAATTGCACTAATTCATTTGATATTACAACATTTAATCCAACTGCAAATTTGGTATTCCGGAAGGCAAAGTGTATGGCCTTAAGGCGATGATAGTTAGCGTAGCTGCTATCGTCGGCCAGTCACAGCATCCAAGTCTTTCTCTATCGTAGCGGTTTTCCGTTCCATTAGGGTGCACAAGTACGCTTGTCAGCGTACTTGTGCACCCTAATATCCTGCGCATTTGACCGCTTCCGACCGCTTCATTCATTCATTTCGGAACATCTTTAATGTTAATGGTTCAAAATAGTAATTGTATGGTAGAATGAATTATCTAAACGTGGTACTAATTAAAAATCTACATACAACGAGACGAATAAGTGCAAAATTTACTATTGAAATAAAGATCTTATTAGCGCATTTGAAGTTTAGCGGAATTGGTGCCTGTTGTAATGGACCTTTGATCGATCTGCCAATGTTGACGGTTAAACGAACCGAAGTGCCAATGCCGCGTTCGCCTGTGCATTTTGCGAAATAAAATGTTTAAAGGGAATTTCGTACGGACTAATTTATATTGGAAACATTTTAAACTTGCAGTGAACAGTGACGCCACTTTATTCTGGCGCGTATTGTTTTAGTTTAAAAAGTCGAAATAAAATTTTTTAATGGTACTTGTTTAAGTACGTATGTAATATACGGTACGGTATTTATTACGTCTGAGTGATACAATTGATTGGTTAAGTCTATCTTATATTTTTATCCGTCGTATAAAAATGTCTAGTGTCGCCAATATTTCTATAGTATAATTGAGTACACATTTTTATCCTTGAATATCCCATTCTTCACCATATTATTTGTCACCCAAATATAATACTAAGTGGTAAAGTCGGTACTGAATCGTCTATGTAGGTACCACCGCAGTGTCACATATTGTTCCGTAAATACGAGTGTTTTCACTTCTGTTTGGGGATGAAACCACTGTCCTACCTAACATTCGCCGTTTCGGGTCGTCACCCGCCCGTCGGCGTAGGGCAGTGTTGATAAAAATTAATGACTGACTACTATTATTAATGTGCTTCAACCATGCATCTGTCTTAGTCAAGTATAACTTACCATCTGGTGAGATTACTGTCCGTCCCGTTCACATAATGGCTGTTGTCAATGTAGACTATAGAGCAAACATATGTAGGAAGCCTGGGGCTGCATCGGGATGTTATTCGCTGATTGATGAACATACATTCGAGTAGTCTATAGTACTATAGTACAGACATAAACTTGGTTAAAAAGGAGCTTAAAATCTAATTAGTTATTGTAATAAACTTGACTTTTGTGATCTTCAAATAACTGCGCTACTACTCCGGTACGCCATCAAATTCTCATAAAATATTCTATAACAAAATATGGTTGTATATAAATCCTGAATGAGAACAACGCTGAAAGCATTAATAACCCGTTATTGCTTTGTTGTTGTCCCATTAGCATACACCAACGACCTCGCAAAATTTTATTCAGCTCAGCTCGCTTAGCTCATTTCGTTTCGCTCGCTCAAACGCGCACATCGTGATAAATGCTGCTTGCTCTTTGATTGATCGGGGCGCATTGGCATTGTACTTAAATTAAACTAAAGTGGCTCGTAGTTATTGTGCACAATTTTCTTTTATAGCGAACACCACAATTTCAATCTTGCAGTGGAAGGTTAAACGTCTGAATGGATGCAACGCTCTGCACAGCTTCAAGGTGCTGGATAGTGTAATCTCGTTGTTATACTAGATTTTGTTAATAAAGTTCTCGCGATAAGTTCATTCTTGTAAAATGCAGTTGTTTTTACTGCTTTGCCAGCGCTGGATATTATCTTTTGTATGTACCACCTTCAATAAGGTTGACCTTATTCTGACAACATGCTAAAACAAGTACCTAGATGTTGATGATCAAAAATAATAACAAATTGTCTATCGGGTTAAAGGTAAAGAACACAATAATAAATAAATTATAAATTTATTGAAGGTTATGTATGCGTTTCTTATATGTTTTAACGTTTATAATTTAAATAGTATAATATAAAATGATCATTCTTGCGAGGTGTGCCAATAAATACGGGAAAATATCCCCGAATGCCGAAACAGACTTCTGCCTGAAACGGAAAAGTAGTCTCCGATTGGAATTCAACGTAAGCTAGTGCGATTTCATCCCAAAAAGAAGAAAGTTTGCGCTTTTTCCAGAAAAATACGCCATTTTTCGCAGTCTAAATTTAAGTTCTAAAGCTTATCCTTATACCGACATTTAAGTCATCAATGTTTCGAATTATTTCAGTTCATTTGGAAGAAAAACCTAATTTGACTTATAAAAACCTTGGTGTGCTTGACATATCGATGCGGTATTTCATGTCGTACGATCGCATGCAACTCTCTTTATAAAGAGAAATTCGGAAAAATACGAACTTCCACTGACAACATTTTCGGAACATTACAAACTGGCATCCTTAAAAAAAGCACATAAACTTTCTCTTTTGATCATGCAAATGTTTGTCAGCAGCAGTATCACGGTGTTAATGGTATTATTGTCTATTATAATTACTCATCCATCTGATGGTTTTATTGGTAACCACCGTTCAACGAAGACATAACGCCCTAAGCCGAGGTTCGAGTCCCATTCGGGGAAGCCCTTAGGCTTGTTGTGTAAATTTTAAGGCTGAGAGCCATCTGCACTCGCCAATTGCCCTGTCAAGCTGTAGACAGTTCGAAAAAAAAAGCGCCATAAAGACACCACTGCCTACCATACGAATAAAACACTATTTCACCCTTTTTAAAAACAAGACAGGTCGTAGCTTTTAGGAAAATCTATGAGTATGCTATTTGTATATTTGAAAGTTTTGGAGGCAAAGCTAAAACGCATCAGATGGTTATGATTTATAACACTTAGTTGGTGAATGTCATCAAGTTCTTTGCTCAGTTTGCAAGCATGTATCCTTCGGTTTGCAAGCATGTATTATTCGGCAGGCTGAATAAATAAAAGCGGAAGAAAGAGTATATCTGACACAAAATGGGGGAGACTTATGTCCATCAAGGACTGCGGGAGGTTGAAATAAAAAAGAGAAAAATATCAGCTTGTGAATAGACCGATTTGTGACCAAATGTGGTAAAACAAAACATTTTTTTTATCATTTATAGGCAGACATTTGACCGCCAACTCACCTGATGGTAAGTGATGATGCGGTCTAGGATGGATCATACCTGCCTAGAAACAGCCTATTCATTATTGCCTTGAAGACGGCCAGGTTCTAATGATCGGGGAACACAAAAGGAGGCAAAGAGTTCCATTCCTTTGCGGTGCGCATTATGAACGAGGCACCATAGCGCGCTGCGCGGATAAATGGAACGTCAACGACGTAAGGATGGAACGCTCGCCCGCGTCTTGTATCCCGATGGTGAAAAGGGGCTGGTGGAATTAACTCGTGTGATTCCATCGCACACTCCCCGAAATGTAACCTGTAAAAAACTGACAGTCGTGCAACTCTACGACGATGCTCGAGGCTTTGCAGCTTAGCGTCAGTCAGAGTAGAGTCGCCAATGAGCCGCTCAGCTCGCCAGTTGTTATTGTCCAAACGAAGAGCTCCAATCTGGAAGCAAATCTCTCACCCTACAATACAGGACGGTCATTAAACTAGATAAAATACAAAAGCAATTTTCACAAGACCATACCATAATAAGGCGTTATTTTCCTGAACACTTGAGTGTATATTGGTTTTTATTGCGTAAACAACAAAATATAATTTAAGGTGAACTCTCGAAGCTAAATCTCCGATAAGGCACGCCTGTAATCTTTCTCATCGCCTTTTCCATAGAATAACATAATATTTTCTAAGCTGCTTTTATAAGCTGTTGAGAATGAACAAAACGTAATTTTGCTGTACTGTTGAGAAAAATACATGCATGAAGGGTAAACAATAAAGCTTCCAAGATATTTCATTTGCCCTCTCAATTTAAAGGATACGCATTATAAAATTTATAAATCAATGTTCAGATTATTTAAATTATTATATCATTTAAATTATCAACGTTCTAGAAAAATTATAAAAGAAGTGAAAATATGTGTTAGGTATATGGAACCTTGTCAACGTAATTGAAAGATGCGGAATACCCCGTTGTGGCACCCTCATTTAAAGACTAGTTTAAATGAGGAAAATACAAATAATGATGGAGAGAGGTTCGAACGTTGAAGTCTTTGTATAAAATCCCATTTCGCAAAATCATGATGCTCGCTGCCAAATTGCGAACGAGACTTAGGTAATGACTCCTAAGTTTAAGGGACCAACAGTTACAAATCCTTTTCGTTCACCCATCCGATTCCAACAATTACTAGACTTACGAACATCATCGATCCCCCAAAACATATTTAGGAACATAATTTAATATGATATTCAAGAAATATTTCAAAATAAAGCAGCACTACTTACAGCAACTTTTACAATAAAAACAATAATGTTTACTCCAAAAGTTCATCACAAAGGCAAATATATCCAATATTGTTTCTTTCGCGTGAAAAACGAACGAGAATAAATCACTCTGATCGAATTTAAAACAAACACTAGTCGATACATTACAAGGTTGGCTTTTGTTTCCACTATTCTTAAAATAATGGAACAATAGGACACAACATGTTCAACACAAGTTACGGATTGCGATCATTGGTGTGGACTGTTGCTTTCCGATCTGGAGGGTGTAGGTTAGAATCCCGCCACGTACCAATGTCTCTTCGAATTTCCGAAATTATATCATATATGTACGTTTACCCAACGCTCTTACGGTGAAGGAAAACATCGTGAAAAAATGTGCGCAAGCCTACGAAGAAATTCAAAAGTTGTGCTTGAAGTCGGCGAATCGTACTGGGCCCGCGTGGACGACTAAGGTCTATATACCCTTTACGGGTAGCCTCGTGCCCCTCTGTGGAGACGTATAATTTTAATGTAAATATTTTCGAAAATACCACAGATTTAAAAATTACGGGACGTAGAACCCGACGTGGCGGTGCAAAGTTCATTGCAATTTTTCTGTAGAGTATTTAGTATCAGCATTGCAAACGTGCGAACGTACGTTTTATTAACATAATATTATTACAAGCGATAAAAATCATAAATTCCTTTCAATAATATAAGTATTTACAAAAACGCGAAATAGTGTTTTTTAACTCAAAAGAGACTTTTCAATGCGAGCTTAAATAAATAAAGCCGATAGTCGATTTAAAAGGTTCAATAAATTGCTATTCGTCAAAAATACACGTTGAAATGACATTATTATATTTTTTATTGCATAAAAGTTATGAATTGCTCGCAAGCAGTTTCAGTTTGACGAAATAAAAAGCGTTCATTTTACAAGTTTTACGCCCTATCAAAAGCTCCTACGGCACTTTTATTTTATAATATTAAAGCTAAGCAAAAAAATTTAAAATATTTCACGGTTGCTTGAAAGAAATTGCTTTTTATTGCATATACTTTTCAACGGTAACTATATTTGCTAACAATGGTGGCGTTGTTAAGATAGTTCTGGAATAATAAAAGTGCATATTATTAAAGTAGAATTTTTTTTTAAAAGTTACTTTTTATTTAATTCTTTAAATAAATATGAGTTTTACAATTAAATAAATTGCTTTTGAGTAAGTGATTTTCGACCACTACATATATGGGGACACCTTAGGTTCAGTGCGTCAGACCACTACAAGAACGGTAGGTATCTAACGTTTTTAGTTATTTTATTTTATTTTTAAGGTTCTTAGTTTGTTGTTAGTGTTATAGTGTTTTTATATTGTAAATTTATTTAAATAAAAGAGTTTAAAAGAAAAAAAATCTAACGTGTATAAAAACATTAAGAATGTTCGACTAAGAAGCTAACTTTTTTTACTCGTACAAAACGAGCCAACTTTCGTTGCTGACTGGCCCCCTCGTGTTATTACTTAAATTTGTCAGTATAATACTTCGTAACAACTCCAATTAAATTTGAAACCACTCTAAAATGCAGTCTTTGCATTTCAGAGTGCTTTCCACGTAAAAGTTTCAGCTGCAGTGTTTTACTGAGTTGAATATTGTTAAACATCATTTTCAACAGTGCAGGTACCGGCCTGGATGTGGATTGCACCGGATTCAAAAGATCTCTTTGCTGTTGAGCAAAATTTTAGTAGTACGAGTAAAAATAAAATAATGAGTACAAACATATATTTTTTGTTGTTTCTTTCCGTTATGTAATTTTGTGTTTTCGCAGCACAAAAGTGCGTTGGTACCTACCTAGACGACTTCGGTACCTAGTAGTTTACCACCTAGTAAAGCAATTTTTAAGCCTATTGTAACATTATGCCTATTGAATTGCCTGACATTTTGCCTGTGTCGCACAATGTCCTTTTAAGCGCTCTGCTGAAATACGAACGGGATTTCAGTCATACATATTGTAGGCACACGTGTCTCGTTAGGCTGTCTCGAGCGAGATATTTCAGAGGCGAGGCACGCTTATTCACCGGCATTGACGTAAGGAAGACATGCCAAACGTAACAACCGTGGCTTGTAACGGAATCCATTTATGATCAAATCAATTTTGAACTGTTTCGGAGTCTCTTACTTCTTGATGCAAGAAACAAAAAATATAAATCAAATCAAAACTGCAAACAGAATGTGACATTAGTACAGCTATACTATACCTATTAATAGGCGTGGATACATGGATCCTATTTGTTTCAATAAAATAAGTCAATTATCCTGGCTTGTGTTTCACGTTTTCAATGTTGGAGTAAGGGCAAATTTAATACTGTGTTATGGTTACCAATACGCTTCCCATGGCATGCCCATGACAAATGATGGGTTGAAGGCAACCAATAACTCCAGGTAGAATTGACTTTCCGTTAACAATGCCCTGCGCCCATTAAACGAGACGACAAATGTTTGGACTAATAATAACAAGTTATATACACACTACAGTAAATTGCTGGGAAAGGCTATTTTTCTTCGAAAGAGGAAAACATATGTTCAACAGTAGATAATATAGGATTCAATTAAAATTTGTAAGGGATATATGTTATGCTTGTGCTTAACTTTATATAAATCTTATCAGTGAAACATTGTCGGTATATAGAGAAGTTAATGTCAAAAGTGAAAAATACACCAACCTGCCCTGTATGACCGAAATGCGATGCAAATTACATATGTCGCACAGCAGTACTGTTGAGCCTGTCACCTTTAATATTTTATGTAGAGTATCTATCATTAGTTTTTGAATAGATATAGAAATCTGTTTTTTTGGAATTAACTCTGATAGGCACTTCTTCTGTTATGGGCACTGTACCTAGTTAAATTACTGGGTATAAGAGACTTAACATCTGTTGTCTTGGGTGACGGGCGTAGAGCAGTGTTGATGGAAAAATACTAACTACCGATTGTTATTATTTTCCTTTACCATTGCTTCTGACGTGGTCAGGAGTATCAATTACCACCAGGTGAGCGCACTGACCATCCTGTTCACTAAGCCCATAAAAAACACACACTCTCAAAACATCGCCTCTATTCTTCAATTGTATTCTAAACACGAGATTCAGGCATTCGAGCAATCGTTAGAAAATCAAGCTGGTACTCGTAGGTATTACGGGTCGAATAAAGGCGAGGGTACATGTCAGCGCGATGGCGACGGGAGAATAAATGGAGTATGGCGCTGTATGTCTCCATAAAGGGTTTATGTTCCGTGAAGTGGGCCCTGGGCATTCCGATGTAGCGCGCTCCAGTTCATATTGTTCATATATTGTGTTAGGGTTTGTGTGGTAATAAAATTAAGTCCGCTATAATATAATTCATTCATGTTAATAGTCAAATGTTGAAACTGATGATGAAGATGTTGACAAATAATATTGTCGAAGTACTATAAAATTTAAATACTTAACAAAAAAATACAATCAATATTTCCTTTCTGAGTTCTTAAGAGTTAACGACGTTAATACTTATTAGATAGCTTATATTCCCAACAGTATATCATAGTAAAATCTATTAATTCCACACACATTGCCAAGCCGCAATGATCTGCAAACATATCGCAAAGTCAAGAGTTCATTAGTATAGACGCTTATTTACTGTACACTGATTAAACAAAACATGACATTAGAAGCCTCCCCGGGCTTTATTTTAGAGTAAAGTTTGTACACGCAGGCGCTAGACCAAACATATGCTTTCACTACGAAGTAATATGTACATTAACTTCATAATATTTAAAGTGATGATTTGTGTAGTAATAACAAAAACGTATGAAGCAAAATAAACCTCTTAACTTATTAAACATACATCTGTGCTCTGTTCAAGTTACTTTTATTTTATTTATACTGTCGTTCTGATGATCCAGAACGACAGTAAAAATAAAATGCACTGGAGTGCATGTTGGTGCATTGCCAGAGCCTCGTTCTTTAATTCGCCAGGATGAAATACATAAAGCAGGGGTTGCCATTACTTACTTGATTGGCATTTGGTAGTAAATGTTTAAAAAAATATGTCGTAAATGTTACTTATTATATAAGTTTACATCATATGAGTTGATACCACAGAACTAATTCCTCTTATTATTAGTTCTGTGGTTTATACGTAGAAGCGATTAGGTGTCTACAATATTTTTTATTGAAAAACCCAAAACTTGTTCAGGTTCTTTTATCGACAACTGCCTATCTTCAAATTGTCTGCCAAGTAGAAATTATGGCAAACCCTTTCACTATCATGGTGGAAGCCTAAAAACCATGTACCTACTGTTACAGGCTGTTAAAGCATGTAAGTAGGAATAGCAAACCAAAACGCAAATTAAGCACAAAGTTAACAATCACCGTTATAATTGGTCCATCAAACCAAAAAGCCAAGCAAACGAAACTAAAGTACAACGGGCAAGTCAATTTTAAAGCTATTTGCATATTCATTGTTTCCCGTCTCGTTTCCGATATTCTGTCACTGATTAGTTGCGATTGCAGAGATCGGCAACTTTATCCCCGTTAACTTTACGAATAACATTCGTAGCTAAATTCAGAGAGGTTAAACTAGCGTGAAAGATGTTACGAGTGGATTTTTTTAACTCTCTGACCGCCTCTGAAGGACGTACCCAACAAACATTTCTTTACTATACTAAATCTACTCTAATCATATCTCAAATCCTGCGATTAATAGGTATGCGTTAGTATAAGATATTGGCTCTTGGTAAGTGGGAGAACACAAATTGTAAGAGATCCTTCTCTTGAAATTGTTTAAATAATTGTTTATTATACCTATATGCCTACCAATTTCCTTCAATTATAATATGACAAAGTCAGCAGAAGATGGCAACTTTACCGCAGGCATTTATATTTCGATAATACCATTTTAGATTTATCATTATCAATTATCAATGGCGGAAATCAAAATATGGTACTTCAAACACTAATATGAGTGTAAAACATCCTAAACATACTGTCACATAGTGTTTATGATCTGAAACATATGTTGGAAACGAAGTTAAGCTAGCTAAGTTCACTTAAAGCTGATTCATAGGTTAACTACAGTCAAGTCATCTCTACCTGAAGCTGTAGGTACACAAGATTTTTATTCATAAACTTTGATTGTCCACGTAAGCAGGGTGGTTGGAACCAAAAACTAACATTAAAGCGTAAGTAAGCAATCCAGATGCCATCAGAAAAGCTATGAATCTAAATCAAGTGGAACCTCATCAAAGTTTGTTGTTGCCGCCCCGTAGGCGCTCGCGAACTCATTTTCATATTACGAGAGCGACAGTCGCTGGATTAAACAAAAGTTTCAAATCCTTTTTGTGTCGGTGTTATTTTAAATTTAACTGGGTGAAAAGAAATATCAGTGGCACATAAGTGGATGATAAGGGTAAAGGTGAATCCTCGGGATAAAAAACTGATTTATTTTTTACGAGATATACGGATTGTTGTGTTAAAATCATCAAAATTTAATCAAATTTGGTGGGATTAAAGATTTTTTGTTGTATTATTGTATATTTTTTGATGTTCATAAGTCCATTTTGTAGGCCAAATTTGAATAAATGGATTATGACTATGCCTTTACCGCCGCCCAACAGAAAATTGATGCATTTGATGTCTTTAAAATGAGAATATACTCTTAAATCAAGACTTCAGGTACGTAGTATAGGGGGCTTACCGCCACTCTTAAAATAGTATTACAATAATATTACTTTGCCTTACTGGTACAAAAATGCCGACGTATACATTATAGTGATACTGTCTTACGAGATGGCGGTTCGGAAAAAATAATTATAATATAAATAAGTCTACGATCGCAAGTCTATAAAGGACGAACCCGCAAAATTTGAAACTAGAGTAAACTGCAATCTTATTTGTTGGCTTGTTTGCAAGAAGTCTAGTGCCTGTAAATATGGGCTTGCCTGATAATCACTTTTCAACTTTATTGTAGCAAGTCGAGTCTAGGCAAGACGGAAGCGTAGGCAGGAACTATTTACTTATCAAAATATTGTGATACACACACGTTTATTTAACGAATTATGAGGCAAGTCAAAACACATATACATGCACGACTTTTTGGACCCAAACCTCGAATAGATGAGATGCTTTCAGCAAAACAGCAAAAGAGGCGATAGCAATTTATGAACACGCGACAAACCAGCGTGGAGATTTATCGTTTGAATGCATTTATTGATTTTGAGGATTTTTTTTCAGGAGGCTGTACGGTGGCAGTAATAGTATATTCATATTTATGGTTGAAAATCTGATAATAGTTCAACCATTGTTCATACACCTATCAAGCTATTATGGTAATACCCTCATTACCGTGAAGCAGTTTTGACAAGAGACTGTCGTGGGCTGTGAATGTAAGTACATAATTATCCTTAATTGCATGAGCCTCCATAAATAAATAAAAAAGTCACTTCGCATGGCAAAGGTTAACAACATGATAAGTGGGTTCAAAATGCATAAAGTCAGCCTTATCAATAATTATTCATCATAATACCCGTAGTTACAGACGGAAAGCAGACGAAATATGATTAATGATGGCCAGTGTTGTTCCCTGATGCCTCGGATAATATTAAATCATGTCTGAAAATAATAGCGGCGGTTTTCTTGTTGCTTATAAATGTAAGACAATTGTACCGTATGATTACTTACACATTTACTATTATTTATTTTATTTTCTTTCGGTGAAGAAAAGCATCTAAAGGAAACATAGCGCAAGCCTACTGATGATATTATGTATATATAAAGGTAAATACGCCACCCGTGCTACTAAAACGAACCGCCAAAGAGAATACAGTTGTAGGCTCTTTGTTTAGGTAAATGTACGCTCATTAGAAATCTGTGTATGTGTGCTGTCGCTACATTCGGAGCACTTTTTTCGGTTGTTTTGTGAGCATATCACGAATCTATACTTTTTACATCATTGACGCCTACGAAGAGGTTCAACGGTTATGTGTGAAGTCTGCCAACCCCCACTGGGCCTGCGTGGACGACTAAGGCCTTATCACCATGTACGGGTAGACTCGTGCTCCTCGGTGGGGATGTTTATGAGCTGATAATAATGACGAAGATGATGATTAAACATTTATATTTAATTACCGTAATACTCGTACGACTCAATTGTTTATCGTATTGTTTTGAAAGTAAAATTTAAGGCAGAAATTTAACGCCCCGAGAAAACAGCATAAAAAGCATCTTTATACAGTCATCGAGTAGCCACACAGATATAATTTTTCTTGAGGTAAGCACAAATATCAAGTTGTAGTATAAAAAACCTGTGTTATTTTAGTAACGTTTACGGAACGAAAGTAGAGCCATTGGAGCTAAAGTAATTTTCCACGACATCAAACATGTATTGCACACCAATAAACACATACGCTGCCAGCGTAACCCCAACTGTCAGACGTCTTTGTTTAGCATCTCATATCCTCAAACACATTCAATTACACCGTGAAGCTATGAA
Organism: Leucinodes orbonalis; assembly: GCA_019425675.1. Classification (NCBI taxonomy): domain Eukaryota; kingdom Metazoa; phylum Arthropoda; class Insecta; order Lepidoptera; family Crambidae; genus Leucinodes; species Leucinodes orbonalis. The sequence continues at coordinate 326,428 of PQWD01006543.1, forward strand.
CAAGCGAGATGCGCGGTTCTTAATTAAATAAAGAAGTTGTGTTGAGTCGGCAAGTCGCAGGGAATTGCACGTCCGGTGTAGCCACCTTTGCCATTTTGTGGCTAGATCTAGCACTTTTTAGTATAGGTGAACTCCTTTTTAACGATTTAGCCCGAAAAGGGCAATCTAGCTCATTTTTACAATCTTGAAAATTTTAACAAATTGCGAAGTTTTCGACTTGCTAACAAGTATTTTTATGCTATTTCATCGATCGTCGTTTTATAGACGATAAAAAAAATGACTTTATGACTTGATTATTTCAGCAATTTTACAACAGAAAATCTTTTGATACTCAATCTATCTCTTTCTTTTTAACTTCTTATTGAGCCCTTTTTCTAAAACTAAGGTGCAACACTTTGCACGCCTCACTCTGTCATTACACTGAGTTAAACGTCCCTTAATTAAGTACGCTTACCTTAACTCGAGCACACTCAGTCTGCAGTCAAATGAGATTTCAAAACTTTTGAAGTGGGCAATACTAGTTTTATTTTTGGACGAGTGGCCTTTGATGGTACCTGAAATAAACAAGATTTTTCATTACGACGCCTTCATATTAATCGGTTAGTTTACAAACTAATAAACTGCTTTGCAAACAACAGATTCTTAACAGGTTTTGTTTAAATTTTAGCATGGAGAAATTTACTAGGATTGTGAAAAAATAATCGATTATGGAAATAATCGATTCAAATCGATTTTTAAAAAGCAAACGTGATTTTATTTTTATAAATATTCGATTAATAATAGATTTTTTTACAATCATCAACCAATTATTACCGATTTTTTATTTGCAACCCCTCAACATTAAGTTTGGTCTTCTGGCCCGAAGCCCAGAACGCGAACAGCCAAAAAATACTATATATTTTTTTTTATTAACAAAAAAAGTAGCTACACTGGCTGGAGCTCGAGGCTCATATAGCCAACCGAATGCTATATATCTCCATAATATTACATCAACGCCATCGGTGCATCTTGAAACAGTTTAGCTGATTCATTTAATCAAACAATCACTAGATGGAGTTATTCAACGAACTGTACTAATTTACCGACTAATAAATAACCTGCAGGTCAGTTCCGATCACAGTCGCATAATCGTTCGGAATCCTGGAGAACCTATGAGGGAGCTTATCCCCAACTCACACAGTTGGCGTGTAAGCACCTATTGGTACCGGCTTCTTCGGCTCCAGCAGAGAGATTGTTCTCGAAAGCTGGCGCCATATTAACAAAGACCAGGAGTCGAATATTATCCAAACGTTTACCTAAGCTGTTATTCCTGAACTCGTTACCTACAGATTTTTAGTTTTTTTTTTATTTGAATAATTTAATTTTGTTGATTTATGTGGAAAAAAATTAATTTGATACTTTTATAATTTGATTGTTCTAAAACTTAAATTTGTTGATTTTATAAAAACTTACTATTCTGTTTATTTTAATTAATAAGTCTACTGATGTAATATTAATAGCGTCTATTATTAAATTAATTAAAAAATTAGAGAAAAAACAATTCTTATAATGAAATCGATTATTTTTTAAAGAAAAATCAATTATTTATTAATCGATTTTTCATGCTTAAAAAAAAGCTGATTAATTAAAAATCGATTTTTATGTACAATGTCACATCCCTAATTTTTACTAAAAAACAGGTATTGTCATGGTTGTTAATAATTAAGATAGTGCCATCTAGTGAGCACATTTAGCACTAAAATTTACATACAAATTACATTTTTGTCAGATGACGCCATCTTTTTTTTATTATCATTGAAAATATAATTTTCCTATTTACATTAAAACAATAAATTTATACTAAATAATTACCAACTCACATGCAAAAAATAACTGAAGTAAATAACCTTAACAGGTTTATTCAGTCACTTAATCAATTAGTCGTACACTATTACATAAACATAGTAACAATAGTTTCCTATTTAACGCTGTTAAGAGTTTAACTCTTTGACCGCCAATGATGCCTCAAGGCGCCAGACACAATACATTTTCTATTGTGTGTGAATTTCCGGCCTTTAGTGGGATAAATGATATTATTAACAAACCACACAAAAATGAAGTGCTTTAGTTATGATTCAATGACTATGATAGATAACAAATTTAAATTTGTTATCTATCATATAGATAACCAATAGGTTAACTATACCTAACTAGCTTACTGTGTCGAACATAATTTAATATTAAGGAGAAACGCGGATTAGTGTGATATTCTTTTTTTCAAATGACACAAGACAAAGGAATGGATTAACGTCACAATGAAAATACACTACACATAATAAACCAAAAATGACTAAAGGTCTCCTTTAAGGGCTGCAAATATCCTAACCTTATGGTTTTTAGGGTTCCGTAGCCAAATGGCAAAAAACGGAACACTTATAGATTCGTCGTGTATGTCTGTCTGTCCGTCCGTATGTCACACCCTTTTTTCTCCGAAACTATAAACACCACACTATTCAAACTTTGTAAGTATATGTATTCTGTGAACCGCTATTAGGTTCTGACAAGAAACTCAAAAATGATATTTCGTATATCACACTTTATCAAATTTAAAGTTCCGTGAAAGTCTGTCCATCCTAGTACTGGTGAAATGTTTAAACGTTTGTTATATCATTTGAGGACGGTTCACACGAACAATAAAATTATAATGATGTCTTCTAAGCTGAAATACCTCCTTATAAATATTTGATAAATTGAATAGACTGGCGCGAGAGAACACTTCTAAATTGAAGAATATTGTGTCTACCCCCCCCTCTAATTCTCACTCTGGGGTTGATAAAATAAATAAAAAAATATGATGTATATTACCATAAAATCTAACAACAAAATTTAGTTTGAACGATTTCTGGTGTGTAGTTTTTTTTTATACGTCATAAACAGTGAACCACTATTTTTCATATTAAAGCTGTACTAGGTGCTTAAGTAAATAAAAATTACTTTATTTTATGTTACTTGCTGCTGCGGAACCCTCCACGGGCGAGTCCGACTCGCGCTCAGCAAATTTTTCTATTATTCTCAGACACGCCATCTAGCCCCAATTTAATCGAAGACGTTATACTATGGATATTAGGTTAGGCTGAAGGTATCAATACACATTAGCTTGTCCAATAATATCCACGCGATGTTAAGGTTTGAAACCATTAATGCATTGAGATGAGAGAGGCTTATTAAGTGATTCAACATTGGCGAACATTTGACTGTAAAGCTAGTATGATGGTGATAATGATTAACTAGAAAAACTTAATACACAACATACCTAATTGCTAATATTACACTAAAAAAACCATTACAAGAATGGAAAAAAAGGAATTCAACCTACATGACCTAACTCGTATAGAAACTCACGATGGAGTATCTATATTTGCAATAAAAGCCAAAATAGATACACTATAGAAAATAATGAAGTCGTAAAATGCCGAAACCTATTCCAGAGATAGTTATAAAAGTAACTTGAGCACCCTTAAAGGGAATCGATATTCTGTAAAGCAAACCACTTACGTGGTAAGTACATACGAGGGTCATTTAAACTGAGACGACTTAGCGAACGATTCCATAGGGATTCCGGTAAAGACATCATTACTTAACTAGATTCTTTTGTGGATGTGCCAGAAAAATAATTTAATTTTATAGTACCCGCATAATATGTCCCTGAAGTCGAGTACTAGAGTAAGCGACGTTTTGTGGCCGTTGGGAAATCTTGTTTATACTGGGCGATTACAATCCAACTGTGAATTCAGTATTCCGGTACTTTGATGTTCATGGTTTAAAATGATAATTGAACTAATAATGAATTGTCTAATTGAAATCGGTAGATCGTTGTGTTTTATTTATGGTATACAACCTTAAATAAATAATAAACTTTATCTAAGTATAAAACTGACTGAGGTTCAAATTCCGACACGTACCAATGTATTTTCGAATTTTCGAAAATAGATGTACGTTATCCGACGCTCTTACGGAGAAGGAAAACATCGTGAGGAAACCTTCATGCATGCCTGCGAAGTGATTCGAAGGTTGTGTGTGAAGTCGTCCAATCCGCACTGGGCCCGCGTGGACGACTAAGGCCTAATCACCCTATACGGGCAGGCTCGTGCCCCTCGGTGGGGACGTTTAATGAGCTGATGATGATGAAGTATAAAACAGAACGAATGAGTGCAAAATTTTGCAATTGAGACATAATAACCATCCAAAGCTCTACTTTTTAAAATTAGCAGAATTGGGGCCCTGGATGCATATAAAGGAATTCCTGTAAGCTGTTCCTAGGCGAGATATCGACACAGAAGACTAGTCAGGAGTCTTCCTACGCTACGTACTACATTTTAGGTATCCAAAATTATTTATTTATAATTACCATATAAAAGCGTAATTGTAAACCTCTCATGTCTACTAATACATATATGTCTATAAATAGGACTAAAGGTTATTGATACCTTGTTATATGGTTATCAAAGACGATACATTGTATTTTCGAACATGATTCGGGGTAAAAGGCTTATTTGATCGAATAAGAAATGTTTTTCTCTTGGCTAAGCATAACTAAATACGAGTTCGAATATTATGTGGTATCGGGTTTCAAAATGTTGCCCTGGGATTTATTATAATGAGAACAGGAATATATATTAATATTTTTATTATACTTAATTAAGTAATACCTTCGATTCGATGATTTGAATGATGATTATTGAGGGCAGAAGAAGGAATGACTATTTTAACCATCTCACGAGTTCACACACGCTTTGCCGTAATTCAATATTTATTTATTACTCGAATTATAATTAGACATCTTGAATTCTCTTTCAGTGTCCAGAAGAACGATGTGGTAATTCCTTGGAATAATTGAAAAGCTTCGGATACAGACGGTGACCATCAATCGGGTCTGTCTTTTGCAGTATCAACTGAAACACCTGACACAGAAGGGTCACTCGGTATAACGTTCCAGCATTATACAATCAAAGTCCATCTTTATGATCCATGTAAGATATGTGTCAAATGTCAACCGTTTAAACATAAAAAAGCTCAGAGCTCTTTCACAATGTATAACATATCGAATTTAAGTATCGTTTACCATAACTTGAGATATTGGAGGTATCAAAAAATTGGCCAAGCGCGAGTCGAAATCGCTCGTGTAGGGTTCCGCAGCAGCAAGTAACATAAAATAAATTATTTTTATTACTGAAGCACCTACTACAGCCTTAATAAAAAAAATAGTAGTTCACCGTTTTTGACGTATAAAAAAACTACTCACTGGAAATCGTTTGAACTAAATTTCGTTGTTAGATTTTATGGTAATGTACATCATACATTTTTTTCGATCTCGCGCAAATAAACAATTTATAAAAAAAATATATTAGAAATCTCAATATCATTTTTCAAGCTCTACACATTGATACCCCACAAGGGGGGTTTCGATGAAAAAAAATTTTTGAGGTTCAGTTCAATGTATGGGGAACCCCAAAATACATTTTTTTTTTCAAGTTTCTTATTAAAACCTAATAGCGGTTTACAGAATACATATACGTACAAAGTTTGAATACTACACGTGCTTATAGTTTCGGAGTCAAAAGGGGCTGTATTATTCGGACGGACGGACAGACAGACAGACTTGACGAATCTATAAGGGTTCCGTTTTTTGCCATTTGGCTACGGAACCTAAAAAAGGGATCACACTTTGTATCTATTTTTTTGTTCTGAAAAGTAAGATTACAACAAACAGTAGAATTACACAAAAAAAAGTTCTAACTTCCGAAAACATTCATTTTTTTTTTAAATTGTTATAAATTAAAAAAAACTTTTAACACGAAACACCTTCTTGCATTTCACTCTATGGCCAAACAACTGATATCGGTCGCGATACCGCCTCCCCCGACAAATAGAATGGATAAATCTCACTTACACCCTGATAGGGCCACAAATCAACCACGATAACTTCGCTGTAAGATTGGTCGCGAGGAATCATTGCCTCTACACATCTTTACATTGCATGGAGATAACAGGAATGCAAGTTCTTTTTGGCTTGCCATATTTTCATTGCGTAATCCGGGGATCGTGGATTCGAACCACATGGATACCGTGTAGTAAAAGGCACTTTGTGCGATTTTTCTGTTAATAGGCTTTTCAAGACCAGCTGACTCTATCTAATATCACATTTCTTCCACAAATTTCGAAAAAGTAGGTCAAGTACCTACTGTGCCTACCGCTTCATCTTAAAACGGAAGTTGAAAAAATTATCCACCTTGACTGACCTCATAAGTCATTTTGATAATTGTGATTCCTCATCCTTAAAGCTTATCCACTAATTTTTATTTCTCCCTTAGGACGCCCCCTAGGAGTAACAAGGGCTTATCGGGTCTGATTTATTATTTTATACTGACTGTGGTGACGTCACAACAACCCTTTTGGGCTTTTATAATGTTTGGAAACCTCCAACACAATTCTGAAACATTCTCTCGGGACTTAATGAATACTTCCTTACTGATAACAATGATGTGACTCATCGAAATGCTATAAATATTATTATCTCATACATGATAAGCTACTAAATGTTCTGTCCGACGTTATTGAGCTTTTAATTTAATTAAAACAAAAGAATTCATGCAGTTTTTTTTATTTAAAAGGCCGGAAACGCTTTTTGTAGCTTCATATACATTTTGGTCTGTTCGGGTTGCAATGTCTAAAAATAATAAATTATTTCTTTCTTTCAGTATTCACTTTCTATCAGGTGATCTGTCAGCTCGTTTGCCCCCTGTATAAAAATACGTGTCGATCAAGCCGAATACAATCTTGGAATGTGACGTCACTGATAAGTCGAGTAGAAAGAGTAAGAGCTATTAAGGCACCTCTTAGTAACGATTACCGAAAACACAATTAACACTTCATCCACTTTCAGCAGGTGTTCCTAAGGTATATGATTCCGTAAGCGTTTATCTAAATAACATGCTTCCACTTTCTATGCGAACCCCTTCTCATCATCATAGTCAGCTCATTAATTGTCCCCACCGAGGGTATGGGAACCCGTAAAGGGTACATAGTGTATATGCCTTAGTCATCCACGCGGGCCCAGTGCGGATTGGCCGACTTCCATCAATGCCGCACTGCACCCGTCACCCGAGACAAGAAATGTTAGGTCTCTTATACCCGGTAATTTTACTAGCTACAGGGCCCTCATTCCGAAACACAAAAGTGCATAACACTCCACTTTCACGCGACGATATCTGGCAATGCGGTGGTACTACCTACCTAGACGACTCAGTACCGAGTCTACCACCTAGTAAAAAAAATGCATGTTGCTTATTCATCTTGGATGGTAACTGAACCCACGACGCAAAAGGCGGGGTTAGAGCTTAGTCACCTCATACTAATTGGGTAATTACTTTAAGCTCTGACCCTGCCTTTTGCGTGAAAAAAAACACTGGCTAGCAAATTAAAAGCTAGTTTCGGGTCAAACTAGCTTTTAATTTGTTTGCCTTTAATTTTATTGCCGGGCATTTTTACGCTAAACAATTCAAAGGTTCGCAACGTAAAACAATACTGTGTTCGAAGAATACGCCGACATACAGCCTTCAAATACTCGGTTCCTAGAAATGTAAACCGGGAGTATATTGAATTCTTATCAGAACCCGTATCATTGGCCGAAGCGTCAGAGCCGGCTTGTTCCGGATATTGCGCTGCATGCCTTGAGTTCAGCCTACACTCGAGGGTGCCAACCCTACGGCGGTTCAGGATTTTACTGAATACATAAATGTTGTACTTGTTTCAATGAACAGTTGGCATCATAAAAATAGACAATCAGCTTTTTCTTTTGGCGATAATAATAGTAAATATTTCATTGTCATCAACCCATTAAACGTGCCCACCGAGAGGCACGTGCCTACACAAAAAGGGTGTAAATGAATTATTAATTACTACATATTTATTTAAGGTTATTTGCACCCATACAAAATCGTACAATCGTTTCCTCACGATCTTTCACCGTCTTGGCGTCGGATAAACGTATATATGATTTCAAAAATTCGAAAGACATTGGTACTGGGCAAGATTTCAACCTGCACCTTCCAAATCGGAAGTCTATACAAATGAGCCACCGATGCTGCAAATCAAATAAATGTAATAAATTCCAGCATATAACACATATAATGAGCTATACTTTGATGCTATATTCACCGATATTTTAAAAAATATATTATAATCTGAAGCTGTTTTGATATTTTAAAACTTCAATGTGCTCAGCATTCTTCACTAGTGTTTATTTATTAAGGGATCATTGCAAAATCTTTAATTATTCAGCTAATTTTGAAGTTGAATGTACTTGTACAACGTACGATAGAAGTTTTAACATTTTTGTACTCAGTTTTACATGTTGTAAAGCCATAGAAGAGGTCAAATCTATCTTCAGATCTGTAGAAATAGTTAAAACCAAAATCATGACTTAGGTACATTTCTTGTCTGTGTCTGTCTGGTATGCGTTTTTTGTACCCACATGACGGATTTCAAGCTAACTTTTATACTTTTATGACTTTTAGTTCCTAGGAGCATATAGACGACATTTTAAAGGCATACAAATGATGGCGAAACTTTATAAGAAATCATAGAACTGAAAGCATTTAAGTAACATACTCGAAAATCACATAATAATTCCTCGACTACCATAGGGTAGACGAAAATTTTAATCACAAATAAAACGCGAAAATGTTGATTTAAAACAGTAACTCATCAATAGGGAACTTTTTATAAATTTTAATTAACGCTTATCATTAACGCTTCAACTCTCCAAAATTTCGTTTCTATCCGCAATACATTTTCAAATGAGCACTCATTTATTTATTGAATTCAATTAAATTCATTGAAGTGGTTAGTTGAAAATTATTTCCATTGAATCCAGCCTCACTGAGCATTTGATTTCATTATAAACTTAAAAACAATAAGTGAACTGGAAAATAAATTAAATACCGCGTGGACTTGATGACTTCATTTAAAATGTATGAAGAGTTTTATATCTATGAACTTTGTATTAAGATAGACTATATAAAAACATATTATCAGGATATACAAATAATATGATCAATATGAACTCTATGTAAGTATACGAACTAAAAATGTCAAGACGGCCACATAAGATTTCCCCTGTGTAAAAGTTATCAAATCTCACGTAGAACTAAGCTTCTAAATCTACACGGACTAACTTTACCGACCCTCACTTCGACAAATTCTACATATCAGTTAATGTATGGTTTGGCTGTTTCTATATTATGTTACCTTGTAAGAAACCACTAAACAATCATTTTAAAGTAACCGTTTGAAAGTTCTAGTTAATAACTCGAACCTTATATAAAATCTAATATTAGACATACTCTATGAATCTTAAAAACAAATGGTTGCACATACACAAAAGGTTGTCGACAAATCCAGCTACACATGCTCGCATAAAAAAAGAGATGTATTCTTAGGGATTGTCCGG
>PQWD01006545.1:0-52189 GCA_019425675.1 Leucinodes orbonalis
GGTCTCCTTCAATGCCATGTCATGGTTAGGCGTATCACTTACCGTCGGGTGAGCGTACTGATCGTCCTGTACATATATAAACTAAGGTATGGATCTGGGTAAAGCTAATGCACATGCCTCACTGTTACAATGCGTATTCCATGTACAGTTTGCACAGAGGGCTGGCAGTAATAACTAATATGTGAAAGTGTCAATTCAGTGAGCAGTGATAGGTGATGGTCCCCGAAACCAGTCTCGAGTTATCCATGCGCCTAAGGTACTCGGTAAGCTATGTGTGCAATAATATCGTCGGTATCAAACCTTTATTTGTATGCATCCTGGTGTCATCATGTAATTATATAGCAGTGTTTTAACTTATTGAAGCCCAGAATCCATACACAATAGAAAATGTATTGTATCTTGGCGCATTTTGGCGTCATTTGCGGTTGAATGGTTAAAGTGGATAAATGATCAAACTCTCTAGGGATAACTGTATCCACAAACAATTTAAAATTGTTTACCGCGATAGCGTTCGAGTAGAGCGTCTTGTTAAATGCTTTCAAAGGCTTTTGAATGGGTTCTATGGTTGAGGGAACTGGGTGATCAGTAATATCATTGAAAACCTCATTCCATTCGAATACTCTCTAAAGTAACTTGCCCTTCTCTGATGACTCATCATTGCACTTATTTTCAATTACGATTACAATAACAAATATCATTTAAAAAATAACTAAATTGGGAAAAATGGGTTCCCACAAATAAACATTACCTATATTTTAATTAATAAATTAAACAATATAAACAGATATGATAATAGCAATAGAAAAATATTAATTTCATTTTATTGATTGCATTTGTCAAAAAAATAATATACATGTTACCAGATCTTGTAACATTTTATTTGGCATCTTCTTGTAAATCAAAATTATCATTGTTTGGCATCCATAGATGAATCATGATGAATAAAAACGGTTAAAACAACTAAGAAAACAAATAATGAAAATAAAATTTTATAATTTTTAAAAACAAACCTGTTACGTTATTTAAGAAAACTGGCATGGATATTTTAGTTTAATTTTACAATATATAAATATATCTGCACTATCATGTAAAATGTATCTTATGCGGGCCGTACTAAATCTAAAATTGCAGGGTTCCAATGGTCTATTAGGCCACTTACTGCGCTGTGACCGTCGTTAAGTAAGAGGGTGGTGATTCCTTCACCAGGTGACACATATATCACGGGACTCTAATATTCCTTACTCCCGGATCCGCAGAATAAATCTCCAGGGAAGCGTCTGGGAGGCAACTATCTCAGAAACTTTTGTTACATTTGTAAGAGTTTGCTAGGTTGGGAATTCCACGCTTTTAGACGGTTTCTTTGTGATGTTCTTTTTCTCAATTTTTTTATAAGTTTGGTTTTTATATTTCTTCTACTGGGTATTTCATTTGTAGGGTCAAATTAAACGATGTGTTATTCTTTTCAAAGTTATTTGTCCACATGAACATATTCCTTATCAGAACAAAAACTCATATTGTGGGTTTACAATACATTATAATTTTATAATAAGTAGCCTACCTACAGTCAAAAACTCAAGAGGATAAACACTTTAATTTTTTTATAAAAGTAACACCGTAATTCACTGAAAATTCCAGAAATATCTGACTTTTACATATTCCTGTAATCTAAAATGAATTCCATTGATGAATTTATTACAATACCATCGTGGTTAGTGACTATGTAACCTTTAAACTAATTTTGTAGCTGACTGTATGAACTGTAAGTAGCTGGAAGACGGCTACAAGCCACGACTAACCCATTAACGTTTATCCCTAGAAATAGCACCCGTCTAACTAAATTCCAATACCAAGCCCCGAGAGTGTTAAATTCGGATAGCAGTAGTTGGTTTGTGGTGCACTACTGTATTTACCTTATAATATGATTGCTAAATAAAATATATCTTTATTTCTTTTTAAAATAGACTTCACCTTTAAACACTATACTTTCGACATTTTTAACGATTCCCTAGACGTTGTTGATTTGGACGACGAAGTATTCTTTCTTTTTTACTTTAATTTTCTCGCATTTTTCATCATTGATGATTGATGAGCGTTGAAGAAAGTCAGTCTGTAGGTGGTTAATTAGTTTCTTAAAACACTGGCTTGCGCCTGTTACTCGAGACTTCGGGATGTTATTTCCGTATATCCTGTAATTTTACTAGCTACAGTGCCCAACTATCATAATATAGAAGTGCATTGCGGAGTAGTGCGAGGCGATATTTCGTAATGTTGTGGATATTTTCTTAGACGACTACTTGATAACTGAACAACCCATGTGTGTCATTGATTGAGATGTCGGCTCTTACACCAAGGGTTCCGGGTTCGATCCCCGGGCGGTACAAACATTTATGTGCATGAACATGACTGTTTGTATTAGTCTGAGTGTTTTCTATATAATAATATGTATGTATTTATAAAAATCATTACAGGCCTAACAGAAAACCGGCGCAAAACCGACGCACGCGTTGTGTTTCGTCGTATGAATGAGGCCCGAAAGAACCCCTTCTTCGTCTATCCTCGCCTTTTTTAAGGTTGGTAATGCAATCGCAGCCTACGGAGTAACTTGTGTCGATAGGTAATGATAGGGACACAATGGGCCATGCGGTAATGATGCAGCCGAAGAGCTGGCGAGAGGAGGCTCAAACACCAAAACCATTGGATCGAAACCGATCACACCAATCCCATTTCGCCAGTTGAAGTTTGCCAGTTGCCCATTTCGCCAGTTGAAGAACTAGCTGTGGGACCACACATAATGGTGGACCTCGACCTAAGTACTCAGGACTACAAAACCAATCCAAACACCACAAACAAACGGATCCTTTACATGTAAAAAAAACCTTTCATCAGGTAACATAAAGCTCTATTTCACGAGCACGTTTCACCACGGAACGGGCTCACATAAACCCTTTGATGTACAAAAACCCAGCCTTAACATGATGTGCTCATAAAAGGAACAAACTGCTTAAGCGAAGACAAATAGTTCCACAAACACCTTAACAAATTACATTTACATCGTCAGCGCTAAGAAAAGCAATAAAAGTTGGTGGGATTGTCTATGTCACAGATGGTGCAATAGTTATGATGTACGGCCAATCTTCTTGTTTGTTATTATGTAACAGCCCTTTATGTTTGGGCTTGCCTAGCCTACACGCCACTAAAATGTGCCCAAATCACAAGATGTAGCGACATGAAGTATCGGGTAGATATTTATATCATATGAAGTATGATTTAAATTTCTTTTTTAGATCATATTATATTCGAAATACCCTCATGAATGAGTACTTACATTAAAGTATATTGGATGGGAATATGCAGAATATAGTGCTTAAATCACAATATGTAACACACAATTTAAACGCGGAAGGACGTTTTGGGCAGATGAGATTGACTGAGACACAAAATATGTATATATTGAACATTGTACGATCGAAGAGCGTCGGTGGCTCAGTGGTGTGGACTGTCGCCTTCCTACCGGGAGGGCTGAGGTTCAAATCCCGACACGTACCAATGTATTTTCGAATTTTCGAAAATATATGTACGTTATCCGACGCTCTTACGGTGAAGGAAAACATCGTGAGGAAACCTTCATGCACGCCTGCGAAGAGATTCGAAGGTTGTGTGTGAAGTCGTCCAATCCGCACTGGGCCCGCGTGGACGACTAAGGCCTAATCACCCTATACGGGTAGGCTCGTGCCCCTCGGTGGGGACGTTTAATGAGCTGATGATGATGATGATGAACATTGTACGATCGAAAGAACGAGCGACCACATGGTAAGTTTAAACCCTACCATTAAATTAAGCAAATGCATGAGCAAATCGTTAATTTATTTTATTTTGCATCATACTCTAGTCATCCAGTAACTAAAATGAAAGCCGTTGCCGTTTCATTATACGTAAAATTCATATTATGTAATTCGTATTTGAATCCGTTTACTCAGGACAAATTGTGCATTCATATTTTTTACATTTCAAAGCTTATTCCGATGACTCTTTTCAGGATTCAATCTCGATATATTGATAGGTATACTATAAATTTGTGAGAATCATTTAAGGTTTATAACATACATAATGTACTTTCTTTCTTCCTTTATTTTTCTGGTGAATATTTGGTCTCTAAGCCTTAAATTATATTCAGTAAATACAGTGACAGATGATCCAGAACCACTCGTACATTCAGGCAGTGACAAGAATAGCAGTCCGCATGTGGTCGCCCCTAGCAATAAAGAAATTGAGGCCACTTCCTTTTTTGTTCCTTAATGACCAGCACAGCGAACCGGATGAGGTCAATGGGGCAACAAGTTAGGCAGGAGGAAAATCTTCATAAAAATAAAACACTATTCTTTTAAGGAAACTTAGAGGCAGTAGGTATTCGCAAACCCCTACTGTATCTACGTTATGACGTTTTTCTCTAAAGGCAGTAGGTGTGTAGCAGGAAGTGTATGAAGTCGAGTTTACAGATATACTCGTATTTGCTTAAAAGTGACCTGTTGCAATATATGTACTAATGTGAAGAATACAATCCAAATTAATCAATAACTCTTTTAGATAATTTGTCAGCAGATTGTTTCATACTAGGTCAATTGAGGTCAATAGATACAATGTCATGGCATATAAATGCCAGGCTGATAGCAAATAAAAATAGGAAATACACGTAGACAAAAAGTAATTTCTTAGTTGATGAGAACAAGAAAGGCTTGTACCAAAGAGGATTATAAAGAGGTAAATTTTAAATCAGTAAAACAAATTCGCCTAAATGTATACGCGTGGACCACACAAGTAGGCCGCAGGTGTCGCCCGTCCCCATACGAGTCGCGCCGCTAATTGTCTCTTGTTTATGCAAACAAATTGTTGTTGTGCGCAAGTTTCATCATGCGCCGTCGTTAGCGCCGAAGGGTCGCACGGATCTTTGACTACCGCTTTATGGGGGCCGTGTTAACTGAATTTTGGATGGTTATGGACTTACATTTGGGGTTAGCTTCCAGTTTGAGGCCATCGGTATATCATACCGGTATGTTGTATTGGTTTAACCGCACTAACTTGTCGCAGAAGGGTTGGAAGGTGTGATGGGTTATAATGATTAAAGGAGAATAAAAGACATGGATTCGTTGCTTGATCTGGGTGTCGAAGGTAATAATAAAACGGAATCGGTCCCAAGTACTGTAATTAAGATGAAACGCATCATGCTCATATATTTGGCAGCTGGTTGCTGTATAGTAACGAACAAATGTGTCTCAAAATGCACTACAGTGTACCATTTAAGGGAATCAAACTTAACTGGGTATAATGAGAATATATTGTTGTAGTCACAGATTTCCCAATACAGGAGATGGGGCAAGCCGCGTTTTTAAGTGCGACAAATATAAGCTTAACGAGCATACACTGGCTGCCAGTTTACGCTTTGTGAAACGAGTCAAGACGCACGAATATTAGAAGAAATTACCGTTTTTTCCCAAAATGCTATTCTGTGCAATTGTAACATGCCATCATCGCAATAAATCAGTAAATTTACCAAGAAATATAATAACTTTTCACAGGTAAGAACCGAAAAGAAATTGCGACACTAGGACTGCCTATAAACTTGGCGGCTTGTCCAGTCTCATTGTATATTCGGATGTCTGTGGTTGTAGTGGTGGCACTATTAGACTACGTGACATCAAACCTTTGCGGGAAAACTATTATTGTTGTTTGTACAATTACTCGTGTTGTAAATTATAAGGAACACTTGAATGCTTAAATTACCATTGTTTGCTTCTTACCATATCATCATCATAATATTCATCTTATAACGTTCATTGCCGAGCTTGGACTTAACTGCAGAGCAAGGTCATGGGGAGATTGGGAGTCAACCACCATGTAGGCCTCTGTAGCACGGAATCATCTTTTTTTCAGAAAATCAGGTTAATCAGCCTGAAATGTCTTAACGAAACTGCACTATGCGGTTTTGCCGTGGAATTTGAAGCCACTATCTCCGGATAACCATTTGAACTCACGTTCAGACTATAAATCATGAAGGATACAAATTTATGCAAAAATATAAGTTAAAAAAACTGTTAAGGACGTTTATAAACGATTAAAAATTCTACAAAATCTATTCCGTTACGTTCACCGTTTAATTCAATGTCAAATCAATTGAAACTCGAAAAAGCAACGTAAACAACCCACGTAAATATTTGTTCAGCAGCTTGTAAACAAACACAGCCTTTTCAACTTCATTAGCAGGAAATTAATAATTTAAAGATCAAAAAGGTTTCTCGTGAGGTTGTAATTTGTTGTGTGTTATTTGCTTTTTATTGTATCGATAAAAAATTATGTTAAATGTCGTACATTTTAATTTTCGTTTATAAATTTAAGCTTCCATTCGAGCATGGTTTGTAAATCAATATAATCG
Source organism: Leucinodes orbonalis (assembly GCA_019425675.1). NCBI lineage: Eukaryota > Metazoa > Arthropoda > Insecta > Lepidoptera > Crambidae > Leucinodes > Leucinodes orbonalis. The sequence continues at coordinate 6,428 of PQWD01006545.1, forward strand.
TTTACTTTCCATAAGGAAAAACGTTGTTTTTGACAGAGTCCACTTACCTTTAAAGAATCAAATTTCATCTGCTCGTGATACTTTCTGTTGAATAACGGGATGAATGAGGCAGACTCTGATAAAATTAACTATAGAGCAAATTTTTTTAGTTTTGTTACCAATATTATTTTGAGTCATTTATTGGAAACGATATGCATTCTTTGGTTTCAACAAAGTAGGTTTTTTTTATTACGATGACTGTTGCTATTCAGACATTCATACATTATTGTTGTGCATCATCAAACCTTTTGCATTCGTATCATTTTCATTGGCCTGCGTATATTTGATATTATATCTCTCAAATCTGTGCTCAATAGAAATTTTTGCTGGTAATTATTATTTTTACCTAAATGTTTATTGTTTTAAAAGTACAGCTGAATAGTTTAGCCTTCAACACAGAGATGAGCAGTACACGTAATTAAGTATTAACAGTGAGTAGTTATCGACATTCTTAGTAACAGTAGCTAGGGAAGTTTCGGTGGATCGGACGAAAGTCGCACTAATCCGCTCCAGGCCAGGGTCTCAATTCTATTTTCTTGCCATTACTTCACTATTACGACACTTTTCAATCCAACTGTAAATTGGTATTCTGGTACATTTTTATGTAAATCGTTCGAAATTGTAAATTATACAGAAGAATTAATTATTATCTAATGGTGTGTTACCAACTAAAATCCTACCATAAAACAGAAACAAAAAAGAAGTAAGTAAGGCAAATACTTATTGACTAATAAAAAAAACTGCACAATTACATGAAATTAACACACAAATTAACATCATAGAAAATCGTCACAAATTGGAACAAAGAACTAATCTAAACAAAGTTACAAACACAACACAACAAACGCTGCCGACAAGCTGCATGTGCAGATTGGCAGATTATTTAAAATGTTACTAGTGTTTAAGTTTTGAATAGATAAATAAAAAAACATAATAATTCTAACAAATATTCTATAATTGTGTGGCAGATACATCATAAGTCAAAAGGACCCTGCCTCAGCATATGCCGTAGTGTGTATTTTTGAGAGTATAATGAATGATATAACGATCTAATTAGCACACAGCAGCGCTGGTCATCTGACAGGGCCAGAATAAGGCTAAAAATACTATTGAGACACAATTAAGATCCTGTAAGCGCATTTTAAAATTAACGGAATTGGCGCCCAGGGTCGAGTATATATAGCAGTTTCGCGGCCGCAGTCGGAACTCGTTAGCGAGTCTTTATCGAGGCAAGTTTCGGCCCGAGAATGTGGGCGGCTCACTGATAAGCGAGCGCGTGATCCGCCCTGCCGATTAAGGAGTTCGGGCATGTTTTATCGCCTCAGCTGTTCCTTGCCGAGGCAGTTTTTTGTTTTTAATTGCAGGCTCGTTCTTTTTTTGAATAGGATGACATGTGGATGGAAGCTGCCAGTGTGGATTTGGTTTTATAATTGTAATTTTACCATTTCTCACAAAACCTTAACAGTTAAATAATTTGCTTTGACGTTACTCTGCAGAGCACATGTTTATGACACAGTTTGGTAATAGGGAGATTGGGCCGGGACCCATGCGAATTCGTAGATAGTAGCTGGGACCAGCGGCCTTACATGCTTTTCATAAGAAATTTATTAATGAGGAGAGGGAACGGAGTATATAAGATCTCCGGTAAACTCACACACGCGATGCGATTGCGATATGCGACAACACATAAGTAAGATAAAGTTTTTGCAATAACGAAAATTAATATTAAAATATATTGACTTTATGAACTTAGTCTTAATATTTAAATATATTTAGTGTTAAAAAAATATGATGTGTTTTGTATGTTTTCATCGACGAGGATTTTCAAACTTTTTTATTTAACCTATTATATTGCGGTATTAACATAAACTTGCTTTTTTGCGCGTGACATTTGAGATTACAAAGATTTACCTTTCTGATAATAAACACAAAGTCATAGAACCTGTACCTTTTGCGGAGAGTATCTCCCAAAATTCCATCCCTAAGAGGTTATATGATAAAAAAGAGTGTTTACTATTTACTAGTTTTAGAAAAAATGGTATACGGTTTTCTTGAGTGCCAAATTGTCCGCATATACATATATTTTTATCCTTCTATCTTGTAAATTGCGGAATTCTCCATGTTAACTTTCACCACCCATTTAAGGAAAGTGGGAGGTTATTAACAGATAAAAAGTAGCCTGTGTCACTCTCCATCCTTTTCACTATTTCCACTTAAAGATCACGTCGATTCGTCACTCCGTTTTGCCATGAAAGACGGACAAACAGACACACTTTCACATTTGTTATTTTAGTATGGATGTATTAAGTGATGCATGTATTATGCTATATATTTTATTATTTTTTTGTTTACATAATATATGTGACGAGCAGCCTTTGTCTACCACTCACAATTTCTTTTGGGCGTGCTGGGAATGACTTCACTATCAAACAAACAGTGCCTATTTAACATGCATATGTTCTTTAATTTGTATTTCTCAGTGCTTATGTTTGAGCAATAAATATGTGCACAAGCTGTAGGTAGATACCCTCGGAGAGTAGATACCTAATGACCAGCAAAAGCCAGGAGCCAATCGTAGTGTAGTGTCGCGAACCAATTTGTCCTGACTTCGCCGCGCAAACTTTTCTAATCTAAACTGGGCGTTCTATCTCGAAACTCGCAACTTCTGGCCATTCAATGTCCTTAAATGTTCTTTGTGACACGTTAAGATTCTTTCAATATTAAATAAGTATGTTATAGCGGTGACGAAGAGCTTAGGTGTTTAAGGTACTAGATCACATATCATTGTACTAATGAGATGGGCAGTAAAAAAAACTACATACGGAACGGGGTATACGAAACTACACATAGTTTTAATCTAATTTAATGTACTTTTTGTAGGTGTTGCTGATTATAATATGTAACTTGATTAGAAATTACTCACTAAGTAACTAAAAAGAGAATTCATATTTAATCAGCGATGTGTAATTGGCGTTGTTTGATTTTAAAAAAACATACTTGTATACAAAGCAAAATGAAATGTAACATACACTAGAGAAAACTATATATTAAAAGAGAACTGAATTAGCTTCGTTTATTATTCTTACTCAATGGTGTAAGAATAATAAACGAAGCTATTAAATCAATGGTGTGGACTGTCGCCTTCCTACCGGGAGGGCTGAGGTTCAAATCCCGACACGTACCAATGTGTTTTCGAATTTTCGAAAAATATATGTACGTTATCCGATGCTCTTACGGTGAAGGAAAACATCGTGAGGAAACCTTCATGCACGCCTGCGAAGAGATTCAAAGGTTGTGTGTGAAGTAGTCCAATCCGCACTGGGCCCGCGTGGACGACTATGGCCTAATCACCCTATACGGGTAGGCTCGTGCCCCTCGGTGGGGACGTTTAATGAGCTGATGAAGAGAAGATTATTCTTACAAACAAACGTGAAATACTTGATAAATACATAACTCATGCAATAAATTATTGTGTTTTCATTAAAATCAAGGGATCGGTCCGCGTGGAAATTAGTGGGGAAGGCCTTCAGCCAGCAGTGGATATTTTAAGCTGTAATGATGACGATAAAATGTATTGGTTAATTTAAAATGTATATTTTATTTAATTAAACTAGTATTTGCTGCTATTTTTTATTAGAATTGTTAAATATGCTCACTGAAATCGAATGCCTAGAGAGCACCTTGAAACACGTTTAATTGTACGTCTTAGAGATACATTGTTATTTTTTGATTCTTAATATATTAGTTATAACTACACTCGAAACGCTTACATAATTAACTGAAATACGTTCCTTACACTTACATATTTACTTATAAAGTAAAGCAGACGAAGGTTATCATTAAATTATAAAGCATAATATTATAATGAATGAACTTTTCAATGTTACCTCAAACCATCTCGCAGTATCTTCGTACAACTTGCCAGTTTTAATTATTCGTTGTAAATTAAGAAGTGGCTAAAATTAATTAAACGGTTCAGGAGTTAGTGCAGTCACGTCCTTGAGCACAGTTGCCTCTCAAGAGATCACGTAGAAGGGCGAGGCGTCCCTGGGATAACAACTTGATTTTTGCTAGACAACAGTTAGCTACGTAAAGTTAATCCACAGTTAGGAAGGAGGCGGTAAGTGGAAAAGTTTTCGTAAGTTCCAATTTGGTGAGAACGCAACTGTGTATCGGAAAACTAAGCCTGCTATACAATTTCAGATTATGTGAAAAAGTTGGTAATTACCACGTTTTTAGTTCAAGGTATATCTTAAGATATCAGATCCTGAACAAAAAAAAATGGACCAAACTATTGTTGTTTGATTTTATATTATTAAAGTTGTATAATTTTATTGCGGTTTGTTGTTTCTTTTTATTTGTTTCGCTTTCACAACCTGGCTAAATTTATGAGAGTATTGTTACAATATTTGCTCACAGCAGAAATGGTTTTTGTATTACATAACCGGTATGTTGTATGTATATGTTTGACGACCCATTTGGTGTTGCGGTTAAGACGTCGACTGCAGCACCATGGGTTCTGGGTGCGATCCTGGGCAGTACAAACATTTGTGAACATGTACATGTCTGTTTGTAATGGTCTGGGTATTTTCTATGTATAATATGTATGTATTTACAAAAAAAAATAAGTATGCTTATCCGTTGTTTAGTACCCATAATACAGACTTCACGCTTAACTTGGGGCTAAATGGCGCTGTGTGAATGTCAGTGGATATTTATTTATTTATCTGTATAAATAATAAATAAATAAACTGTGGACTGTGTGTGTATATCTACTGTGGACATGATTTAAGTAAAACATTAAATGCATTGATATAAATCGTGATTTTACAGTATTATCTTGCTCATTTGAATATTTATTGAATACTAGTGATATTTGATGACGCGATTTGTTGTAAATACCTAATGCTTGGGAGTCCGCTACTTGACCAAGGGTTCAATTACTGCGAAGACAAACATTTGTAAACCTGAAGATATTTTGTTTGTAAAACAAATTAAACTGTGCACATATTTGGTGCGAATGAACATTTTTAACCCCCAGGTAAGTACGATACGTACTCGTATGAACAAAAAAGTTAATTAAGTTTATCAACTGCCTCCGTGGACACTTAGAATGTTCGATTTAGATCCGGGGTCGTAAATTCAAATCCCAAATACTGCAGTGGGCTGTTACAGGCTGTGGACGATGATGACCCAGTGGTTTCGTTTAAATGAATCAGAAAATTGTTATCTTTATATTGAATTGTATAATTAACGATTCCAAATAATATGGAATACAACAAAGGCATTAAGTACAATTTGTATTCAATGTCTTTAACAAAACCTCGACAACAGCGTTCAATTCTTTTGTTATATTTTGACGATAAATACCCCAAAGTAGTGTCAGTATTTTTATCAACATTTAAAAAAAAACCTTTAAATAAGCTTTAATATTAAACGCAGGACAGGGCAAGCGATGCATCAGTAATGTTCTCAATCGATGCAGGCCACGAAAGAGCACTTCGCATGCATTCGCCTTTCTTATGCACTCGACTATAACAACGGCTGAGATTCATGAGTCGATAGACCAATTTAGATACTAAGTTATAGTTAAAAATCTTTCAGTAATAATTTGAAACATATTCTTATATTGACTATAGGTAGTTGTCAGTTTCTTTGAATGGTCTCTGTGATAAAAAAATGTTTCGGGTAAAATTAAACTTACGCAGCTTCCACGTTTAAAAGTTGCTTACTAAAAATCCAAAATTACAACATAAATATTTGGTACATGTCCAAAACTAAAAAAATGCTTTCTTCGCTTTTTTACTAAAATAATTCTTTGTGACGATGACGATATGATATCCCTCACTCTTTCTTCCACCTATTGCAGTCCACTGCTGGACATAGATTAGATATGGCGGTTCTCTACTCCACTTTTCTTATTTAATTTCCACTTGAAGTTTAACGCTCTATTGTAACATTATATAACGAAGCAATTTGCCATAGGTCTATTTGTAAACAGATGGAATCGCGGAACACTGTTTTCTGCATAAGTATTTGCTTTAAAGATTTTCAATTTCGCATTTAAGCTGCACAGCTGTCGAATGTTTCCATAGTAGGATCTCGATACGTAAACCGTTCGCCCCGCTATTCATGAATATTTACTGCACCACTTCGATAGAATATGGTTTTCAAAGAAAAATCATAATCCAGCCATGCAGTTCTGCTGAGTGCAGTAAAATTTAGATATTCTACGAGTTTATCTTAGGTTTGAGTAGAATTACCGTGCTGGCTGCTGTTTTGTGTTTTATTTGTTAAATTGAATAATACCTATATATATTATTATCATTAGTTTAAATAACTTAAATTTAGATCTGCGATATGCAGCCAGTACACTGCCACTTCAATTTGCTGATCTGGCGAACTTTAGGGAATAAAGACTAGCTTTTACCTGCGGGTTAGGTCGCGTTAAATTCGTGTAAGACGTTTTTACTGGTAACGAATACAGAATATTATTTTAACGCTGGTGTAAATGATATGTATAATCATGTTGATACTTTGTTGTCGTTTTCTGAAAAAATATATGCGAGACTATTTTGTTATCAATTTTTCCGTCCGCAAACCAATTTTTAGCTTTCTACCTCAAAAATTGCGGATTGCTCCATGCATTCTCCCCCCTCCATTTTAGCGAAGTTGGGTGTTAGAATTTTAAAAAAGTAGCCTAATCCCTTTCCAGGTTACAATCTATCACCCTACCAAATTTTAACTAAAGCCGTTCAGCCGTTTTGGCGTGAAAAAAAAAACGGACAGACAGATTAATTTCTCATTAATAATATAGTATGGATACAATATACTTACATTAAAACACATTTGCATATCTTGAATGTCTTGAGTTTTATATCTATTGTGGAAATAAAAATACTACAACTTACTAAATTATTCCAACACATCAGTTCAAACCATCGACTTTTATTATCTTGTCAGGTGATATGAATGTGAGATTGTACGAACATATAATTATTATGGTCACCAGTTAACTTTATCAGCCGTAAAGTTGAAATAATGAGCAAAGCGTCAAAATGTTACAAAGTAATTTCAACATTTAATCCCAGTGTGAGGGAAGCGTCCCGACGGAACAAAACTTGTTTAATTTTCACAACAGAAGATACATCTAACAAATAAACTCAATTGTTGAAAAGCATGTATCTTTACAGTATTTATATAATTAAGATTTGTAACACTTTTTTTTACTAAACAGCCTTCCAGCTTGGGAGACTGAAGAATGTTTGTGTGAAGAAGGGTAGGGTAATGGGGAATTGGTACCACTGGTAACATCATTCTCTGGGCGAAGCTCAGCGCCGTTTTACGGCGTATTTCTATGGGAGGTAGTGGTATTACTCCGGTCCAGTTAGCAGGTATGACCGCGTGTGGCTCATTGGTGTGGACTGGTGGCTTCCGATCTGGAGAGTGCAGGTTCAAACCCGCCTCATACCAATATCTTTTCGAATTTCCGAATTTTATACACATCTTTCCAACGTTCCTACGGTGAAAAAAACATCGTGAGGAAACCTGCGCATAGCTTCCTATGAAATTGAAAGGTTGTGCGTCAGCACTGTTCCCGCGTGGATAACTAAGCCCTAACCCTATACGGGTAGGCTCGTAACCCTCGGTGAGGACGTTTTTGAGCCGATGATGATAAGTTAGCCCGTGCATAGCTCGTGTCGAAGCATAGTTCTCGTAGTTGGACTAGTCGCTATTCGCGTTACCGTCACGGTCGCTTTTCTCTCCAAACATATACTAGGTTTCCTAGCCCCCCCCTGCAACGCCCAAGCTGAGGTTCGCGCCCCACTCTGAAATACTCTTAGTCTCATTGCATAAATTTATAGGTTAGAGCCATCTGTGCTCTTCAATTGTCCGGTGACGCTGTGAAGGCCCAGCGGCCAACAGCGATTAGTCATTCCGAAAAAAACCTTAGCTCTTTTAATTTAAAAATTGCGTCGCATTATTTACATAAATGTGGGCTCTGTTTTCATGCGAAATGAAAAGTTATTGTTTTTAATATTACACAAAGAGAAAATCAATATCGCCCGAGGAGTTGGTAGTTCAGTGTAGTGGTACGTGTTGGAGATGGGCGCTTACCCTACGCCGTACATTCGCTCCCCGAATACGAATCGGCACGTAATGAGAGCGTGAAAAACACTCGCTTCTCGCAACTCTTCACTTCGAGAAGTGCGTTTACACGTTGCTACTTTTCGTATTGTTTATTTAATATTTTATTGATAAGGGTTTTAATGTATTGTAAGATAATATAAAAATGTGTTCTTTGTTGATGTTAACATAATTTTATATTAAAATAAGACTTTTTCTCCGAATCTAACAATTTGAATATTACTGAAGCTTCGTTTCAGGTTCAAGTGAAACAGCCAGTTGATGCAAACTGCCCTGTTTTGGATACTGGTTATCATCTTTGCAGCATAATGTTCGTGCTGAACGAAGGTGTGCACTCATTCCACCTTACCCAGATCATCAGTCCACTTAGTTGGGGTCGGCCTCCTCCAATTTATATTATGTAAATAAAAAATTTTTGTTTCAGTAACTTAGTTTAAATAACAAATTGGTTGTGGGAATTTCCGTTTAGGCGACAATGCCTGTGGAGGAAAGAATAATCACATAACGTGTAAAGGACCTTAAACAAGTGAGCATTGCGATTTGATCAGCGATTGCGATCGCTAAACCTTTGTCGATAAGGATTACTTCGCGTCGCATCGCAACGTGTCGCCAAAGTGATACTTTCCGAATCGCTGTTTGATATTCTGATAACATTTGTGAAATAATAGGAGATGTTCTTGTTCATGCAAGGAGACACCCATTTATCGTTTCTGGGACTTTGATGAAAATACTTAACTGCCGATATGCCCCCAATAAGTATGGCGCTCGTTACATTCAGCCCTTTTTGTTGAACCCTGCATGTCATTTGTATTTTATAGACTGTCTGTTCAAGAATAGCTAAAGGAGCTCAAGTCTTGTGTTATTGCGTAAGTAGAAATTTATGTTTAACGAAGGCCTTGTTTTATAAGTGAAAATATATTGGTATCTATATTATTATTCTATGTAAGTATAATTGAAAAGGGATTCAGTACCTAACAAATAGGTACCTAAAGGAGACGGAGTATTTGGTCGTACCTCAGGTCATACGTAAGTATATATTAACATTAGTAATAATAATATAAAGAAAATTTTTCACTGATAGGGTACAAAATCAAAAGCACGAGGACACTACTATTTTATTATGGCATTTCAAATTTGAATGAATATTATCCAACCCAAAGCGATGGGCAGACTTTTGCCGCGGATAGTTTTTGAGTAAAATTGTGCATCAGTTTTTCATTGTTTGTCTAACCCGCTTAATATGACCTTTATAGTTTCAAAAGGCAAGTAGCGAGCGTAGATCAATGTCACCCTAAAAAAAGTATACAACGAGCCTAAGTGTGTCCCAGAGTGGAACTCAAATGAATTGAAGTTAGCTTGGCGCCTGAAAGATGAACAACCGTGTAAGGTCCTTACTTGAAAGTCAAATATAATATTTATTTGTTAATAGCGTAATAAAATGTGTTCACTAAAGTATTTACTTACCAATTTATTGTGTCTTTAACTTCAAGTCTAGACAATTTGCTATTGTTTGATGTTGTTATATGTATTTTAGTATTAAGTTTCATCAACTATAATGACGGTGTTAACAAAATTCATGAGTTTAATTAAAACAAAAAGTACTAACTCAGTATTATTTTGTGTAAATAGACGTTTTAACATACGCGTACAAACTTGCGATGCAGGCTCAGACATAATACGGCAAAATGAAACTTTGCAGCTTCAAAGTACTATAACAAGAGTTGTTAGTTGATGTAGTATTTAAATAGATCCGAGAATGTTTATTTCTAGTTGATAAATCACTAGAGAGGACTAAAAGAAAGTTTGTATTAAATACACTTGCGTTCATTAGAAAACCAACTAAAAATAATGAAGAATTCATTAAAGTTTTATTTAAGATGGCGAGTAGCTGATCGTTGACTGCTAGGGAACGGTTCACGTGCAAAATTATTAAAGCAAGCCATCGCTTATCAATGGAATTTTGAATATGTACTTAATATTTATGTTTTAGATAGGCTTTTGTGACAATATAGGTAGTAAAACCTCAACTATAAGTATATTTCATCACCATAATGTAGACGACTATTTACGTCTGAACTTAACTTTTCTCTATGCGTAATACCCAACTAATAAAACAAATATATTTTTATTAGAGTTGTGTAAAAGTATTAATTTATTAATATTTTTGTAGGCACCGTGCCTAGAACTTAAACTGACAAATTATTGACGTAAATTTCATTACTAAATATGACAATGGCATTATAGTTATTTTATAGATCAAAAGTTGTAGTGTTTAGGTAGTTTGGCTGATTTCAGTATCCAAACACATTCAGATAGAGCCATTTACGTGTAGATGGCCTTAATTGTGGCCCCAATATAAGCAAGAAGTTTTGACTATCGGTACCTAATACACAACGGGTATGTATAATTAATATTTTGCATATTAACACCAAAAAAGGCATTAACGCACCCAAATATCTGTACTGCTTCACATAATTTATAAATACATTAAAGGTATATTTGGTGTAATAGTTAAGAAGGTGGTTATTAAACTGAAGGTTCCGGTATTGCTGACCGTGCATTAGATACGTATTTACATTAAATAAAATTCTGCATGACTAAAATAATATCATCACATAGTGATATTAGGTTTTATCCAATATGATGATATACTTTCTATCGTGTAAACTTGTGGAATAGTGCGACCCTTTGCAAAAGCCTACTGCTTGATATACTGACAAAAACCAATTAAAAGAATTGGTCGCCCGTCGGAGCACGACCCCATTAAGAGCAAATTAACTAAGGTTAATTTACTTATCAAAGGTTTATTAACTTAAGGTTTATTCATTTACTAAGGTTAAAAGTCTCGTAATCGTCACGCTTCTAGGGCTTGATATTCTTCGTTAAAGGAGCCAGTCATCTTTCGGGTATAATGAAACGAAGTTTTAAATCAATCAAAGAGTTTTAATATCAAAATAGTGTGAACGTTAAATGAAGGGCACTTTAATAGGTGATAAAGTTATACACCCTCAATTAATGAGCCATGAATCTGTCAGTCAGCAGGATATTAAAGCGTTTTGTCATAATCTTAACACTTGACGGATAAATAAATAAATTTTATTTACTAGGTGGTAGATGAGAGGATGAGAATGATTTGTAGAACTGAATCAGTTTATTCGTATCGCCTCAAATTATATGTGTGATATACATGACCATTGCTTAGGAGGATTATGTTTTCTACTAAAGTTCAAGGTTCTATTTCACCAGGCTATACGAAACCACTTTTAAAAATTTAGGAGACAGTGCCTATGTTTTTATATATCCTAGTCTTAAAAATATTTAAGAGCATCTTTATGAGCGGTCATAATTTTACTTAATAAATTTGACTTCTTAAAAGTGTTCATATGTTTTTGTTTATTTTGGTCTCGTATAAAATTCAAGAGATTGGCTTGTATCTTACCACATAGTATACATGTTAATGTGATCTATTACACTCAAGGATACCTTTATTTCTCCTTCCTTTAAACCCAGGTTTGAGAAGAAGGGCGTTTTAATGTTCGCCAGTATAAATATAGTAATATTAACGATGATACCAGTCGTTTGCCTTTTATAGTACAATTAGAGTTAATACTTAGACATCCATTGGATATGCATTGACTGACGCATAACTGTATATTGTATATTAGTGCCGGCATGAGCAAAGAAGTATAGAGCACTCTCTACAATTGTTTGCTCTAGAAGCCCTTAGCTGTGAAGAGTAGGGATTCCATAGGGATTATCCGACACAATCTGTGCCAGGTTCGTCACGTCCGCGCGGAACGCGCCACTTGTACGACCAACAAATGAAAAAAGTTCGCTTTAATCAACGACTTTGTGACCACTAGCCGCTAAGTTTTGTCTCCAAACTTAAGAATAGCAACATCTGTTGGCTTTTAAACTGAAATAAACTATGGAAGCTCCGAGATTTAAAACTTAGCTCGCGCTGTTTGTTTTCGGTGGAGAGGATTATGAATTCGTTCAAATGCCATTAAGCTGTTTACTGAAGAAGAACGGTTGAGCAGAGCAGCTGATGGTAAATGCAGTTTGCATTATTAATAATTCATGAACTTAAAATAATACTAAAGTAGCGGTTAGTGTATTTACTTGATGATCTTAGATGTCATGCAACTGTCGTATCATTGAATATATCACGCATAATTCTTGATAAGAACAATAAGAAAGCTTTGTAGGTGAGAGTTTGTCTTTATAATAAAACCACATTTCAGGAAAATATATTCAATAAAAAATATAATTACTGAATAATATTTATGTTAAAGCTTTAGCCCAATCACGCAGTTTTCTTATAATTTCAGTCTTAGAAAGGATATCTTCTGCCAGTATCCACTCGGTACAAACCGCGCCTGAAAATATTGAACAACACATTACTATTACTTTTTGTCAACATTGTTCTATTTCTGTTCGCCGAGTCGATCAGACAGATCTTTTATACCTAGTGTTTTACTAGCTACGGTTCCCAAAATACCGGAGAACATATACTGGTATTGCAAATGATATTGAAACGTTCACCTAGTACAAACGTTGCAACATGTGTATGTTTACGAATGATCAATTAAATCAATTGGGAATGTAGAAATTGGCTAAACAACACTTTTTTTATACGCTGGCTTCATGTCAGTGAAAATATTTATAATGTTACAGTACTCATATCTGAAATGGGTGCAACTTACCTAAAATATAGATTATTATTATATATCTGACTAAGAAACCAAAAGGCAGTACATACCCGGATTTTCTGAGGTCAGGGTTGCCCATATGCAGACGGGAACCGCGACAGGTATTAGCAGAGACCTGCAGAGTATTACTGCAATGCGTAGCAACGAGGTGGTTATGGGTCACGGTGGCTGCGAAGTACTCCCACGCACGGTTATGATTGCAAAGGTTGGTGATGCAACCGGGTTGGGAGCTTCCACCGTTGGGATAAAAATCAGCGTCGGCTAATGCGGTACCGATGCCAAGGCCCGTTAGACCCATATCGGTATGGATGGCTTCGACGTAGACACCGTCATTACTGTTGAGTCTGTTTGAGTTGATGTTCCATAGAGGCCCAGCAGGGTCGAGACCTGCAACATAGTAGAAATAAAACATTTAATTAGGCCAAACTAGTATATAAAGTGAATAATATTGACACACATGCCTATTTATTACAATGTTAGCTAAATTGCAAAGTTTTCATTGGGTCTATTTCGCAATATTACCTGTCTTAAGTCATAAAAATTTAGTTTCGTTCATGACTTAGAAAAGATATAAACGTAAGTTCAATATATATACATAGTATACATAAAAAGCACCCATATTCTAGGGTGATCATTGGTGATCAGCCTATTATTTCTTTAAGAAATTTTAAGAACCATTTTATCCTAGCCTATGCATTGAACATACCGGTAATACGTGCAACATTGCCCCGCAGTTCCCTTCCAGCGTTGCCGACCAAATGTGCACCAAGACTGAATCCGATGATGTGGAAGTTGTTCAAGTTGCCTCCAGCAGTATTGATTAGGAAGTTGATGAATTGTCCAAGACCTCGGCCAACGGCGGGCACTCCCCGTGCAGCTGTAGCGTAGTCCGAGATCGCAAGACGCCTCCAGTCAAGAACGATCACGTTTACGTCGTATTTGGCCAGGTAAGCTGTGAATTACGTAAAAATGATTATCAGAATTAGAAGGTTAATGTGACAGTGGGCAGGGCACATAGTGCGAAGAACCGATGGCTCATGGGGCGGAAAAGTTCTGGAGTGGCATCCTTGAACGGTAAAATAAGCCCGATAAAGCCGACCCGAAACCAGATCCAGAAGTAGATGGACGTCAAGTGCTAGGTATCGATGAAACCATAAGGGGAGCCTGCCTTCAGCAGTGGGTTATCATTTTTTATTGCAAAAGTTAATAATCGGTATTCATCCATAAGACATTCTTAGGACTAAATAACAGTAAAAGAGAAAAGGAATTTCTTCTTTCCTTCCTCCATCAACTAAGTCCGGTCACGTAAGTCGCAGAACTAATGGCCATTGGAGCAGATTAGATCTGAAGTCGAGACCGCGTTTTGACTAGTGTAGCTTAGGACGCTCTCCGGCCCAAAGGACCAACGACTTGCGAAAGGCTATTCGATGTCTAGCAGTGAACTGCATGGAGTTGAAGATACTCTTTCGGTTTAAGCTATCACAGCCCACTGCTTCTCTCCCAAAATAAACGCTTTGCACCAAACAAACGCTTCATAATAGCAAAACTTTTGAAAACCATTTGGGTCGTGGAGATTCTACACTTTACTTTCCGAGATGCGATCACCATTCCAGAAATGGTTTATTCTAGCGAACATCGGTCCTCCAAGAAACGTGATTGGCCAACTGCCACTCTAACTTTATCATCAGTTCATTATACCTACCCATTTCAGCCCACTGAGTGGCACTTAATTTTTTTACTTTACCATTAAAGATAAAGTTAATATATTGCTTAAACGTCAGAATCGGTGGCTCGTTGGTGTGGACTGTTGCGTTCCGATCTGGAGGGCACAAGTTCAAATCCCGCCACGTACCAATGTCTTTTCGAATTTCCGAAATTAAATGAACCTTTTCGGTGAACCTTAACCTAGACGCTCTTACGTTCACAGTAAACCTCCAAAGAGATTCAAAGGTTGTGCGTGAAGTCTGCCAATCTGCACTGGGCCCGCGTGGACGACTAAGGCCTATACACACTACACGGGTAGGCTCGTGCCTTTCGTTGGAGACATTTAATGAAGTGATGGTAATTGTGGTAATACACGATAATACTAATTTATCCTTACCATCTCTGATGGTTGGATTGATGTCGGTGAACTGGTTGCTCAACCAGCCGTGGACGATAACTATCGTCGGTAAATTTGCGTTGTAATTAGAGTTGCGGATTGAATTAGCATTGTTCATCTCCAGGCTCTGCGAGATCCTCGAGTTACGTCTGGGTAATAATACAAAACACGATATGTTATTAATAAATAGGGAATTTATTTTATGAGTATTTAATTTATTTAGAAGTTTAAAAAAATACTTTTTATAAGCGTATTTCTACAGGAAAAAAATCCTTGACAACTTTTTTGTAGTTCGGCCATTTTGTTGTAGTCGCTTACGAAAAACTCTAAGAGGTCAAGCCTTATATTTGTTGAGGCATATCATATTTCTCATATTAAATTAACGACGGATTCCTAAAATTCGGGTGTAAGGGTAATAGTGATTGAATTTCTATTAATGGCACAGTTATGGCAACAAATGAATACTGTGAGTTCAGCCTTATAATATATTTATTCAATTTGAATTGACTATAAGAGCTAAATATAGAAAGGTTTCGAACATTACCTTCTTATTTCAAGACATAAATATCCAACAAAAATGAAATTGTACATTTAGGAGTACGTCAATCAGAATGATATTCTATGGTCAGCTTTGTCAATATGTAATGATATAATACTAATCTTTACCTTGTGTATAAAAGGTAGCGGTTGTTGGCAGGATTTCTTTCAATCTCAGCAAGTAGAGCAAAGTCGGGTTCTGCTTCCAAGTCAATGGTGTGATAATGGCCTTCATCGTCGGCATAGTTGACGTATCGTGAATATTGTTTCTCTGCGAAATTGAGTTCTTCAACCGGCAATGCAAGGGCGACGTATGCTGGAATAAATACATTTCAAAACATTTCAGTCTACTACAAAAAATTTTGGCTTTTAAAATAAAACTGAAAGTAGAACCAAAGTATAGAAGTTATTTTGGTAGAGGCATATATCATTAAAATTATGGTTAATTTTAATGATAAACACAATAACAATTTCTTCAATAACAAGTTTTTAAATTTCAATTAAATTTGAAATTAAAATCTTTAGATGAAAAATTGACACTTTATGATATCACTATTAACAATATAAAGAAAATAAGTAATTACTAAGGCACATTATAAACCTAGTTAAAAATTAAGTCAAATTTTTGACATATGCATCTCTATAAGTCAATTTGGAGAGATCTTCACTCATTGTCCAAGCGTTGTTATTTATAATAAAAAAGAATATTGTTCGTTCACTTCATGGTAAGTGATATGCCTGCCAATGTATGATATTTTGTACCTAAAGGACTATTCCAGCTTCACTGATTTTTAAAATATACAACATTATACGAACCTGCTGACGCCACAAAAAGCAATAATAGAATACGCATTGTATAAAAGTCTGGTTGTGAAATCTATTCTATGCCCAAAAAAAATGCTTTATATATATTTTGGATTGCATGTTTACTATTATTATCATTGTTATCATGACTCCATAGATGAACGTAGTATTTAAAAGATAATATATTTCTATATCTATGACATCTACGTAATCTTGTTATAAATGAAACATTTAATTCATTATTACATCCAAGGGGTATAATTGATTACAATACGATTTGTTTAACTCGTGAATTAAATAACAAAAACATGTTTCTTTATATATATTTACTAATTGAATGCGTTTGTTTTTTAATATTGTAATAACGGTAGGTATGTAATTTCGGACAGAATAAAGAAATAATATATAATCCACTAAATTTATTTTTATAAAGTTGTAATGATAAAACAATTTTATTAGTATTTGCGAATATAAAATAACACATTATTGTGAAATTGTTGAAAATTCTAAAGCGTTAGGCATGTGTCTGCCACTTACTTTAACTAACACCAGTCACATGCATTTATAACCACCTTAATGACCGTGCAATAACACGGCTCAAATTATTTTTTAAGGCCACATGACTAATTAGCTATAGTAGCACTGAAATCAGCATCAACGAACAGAATAGTGTTGATAAATCTAGAAATCCGCGTAGGGATGGAAATAAGATCGGAAAAGACGCTGAAATGAGTTTATGAAAATAGAAGAGAGATGAAGAAGGTATGTATGTATATATTCCGCAATGCTTAAAAACTAAATTCTTTGAGCAATGTGTTCTACCCGTGCTAACATACGCAGCTGAGACATGGACACTGACTGCGGGATTGGTTCACAAGTTCAAAGTCACTCAACGCGTAATGGAGCGAGCTATGCTTGGAGTCTCTTTTAGGGATAAAGATCAGAAATGATTAAATCCGTAAGAACCGCTGGATCAGCAAGTTGAAGTGGCAGTGGTCTGGTCACGTATGTCGCAGGACTGATGGCCGTTGGAGCAGACGAGTTCTGGAGTGGAGACCGCGTCTCGGCAAGCGTAGCGTAGGACGCCCTCCGGCCCGATGGACCAACGACTTGCGGCATATCTGGCGCAAAATTGGGGAAACCTATGTCCAGCAGTGGACTGCAATAGGTTGTAAAGAGAGAGAAGAATGTACAACATTCTTGAGAAGACTGCACCAATCGGAGAGAAACGTATCAAAACGAACACACTGTGAGAACTCCTGCAAGTATAAACTGAATCGGGCCGTAGAAGCAGAAGAGAACTTTAAAGACTGGGATACTATGGGAAGAATATTAACCTGTACAAAATTAATAACCTTGCTAAAATCAAGTAAATTCAGTAGAGTAATAGATGTATCGTTTTTCACCGTGTCATTGAGTTTCAGGCTGAAACTATAGACTAAGCAAGTTGTTGAAAAGTAAGAAAGACTTACCGGTTTAGGATTTGCTTGAGAAATTTAGAAAAAATGCTAAAACATGGGAAATAATATATAAATTGTATTTTTATTGTCCTTATTATTTACAAGTCTTTAAAAAGCATAATTTGACTTATTCTTCTAATCACAATCATTTTGAGTAATCAAACTTGTCATAAATAGTAGTTGTTGTTGTTTTCCATTAAAATAGTATATTTTTTAACGCTAATCACCGACATGATATAAATAATACCAGCCTAGCTAGATTTTACATGTATACATTTATCTTGATCCGATAATAAGTTATAGTTATTTTGAATATTTATAAAATCGACGCGTTGTCAAATCAGCTTTCACGAATTGCGTTATTATTCATTTAAATCAGCTTTAATACTTAAACTAAAGCCGAATAATGTACTAATTTAATGTCATGAAAATCGAGTTAATGTCCTCACCACTTCTCGAGTAGTTTCAAGGCGTATTTTTTAAACTTCTAATTCGCAAACAAGCTATAGGTATGTGATGCGCATTCCGAAGCCTACGGACTCTTGTAGTACTAAAGGCAGCACATGCATGTTGTTTAAAATAAAAATTACTGAGAGAGATATAACCGAAATCAAAAATGCTCTCCCTCTTCAACCAAACGCAGTCCAATGCTTGCTAAAGGTCTCCCAATCAATATCTTGGTCTTCCGCTTTTCTCAACCAGTTTCCACTCCAGAACTCGATTGTTCCAACAACTGTTCGTAGTGACCTGCTTACTGTCATTATAACATTCTGATCAGATGAGCTGTATTCGTGATATGATATCGCTTACAAGCAAAAAATTCCTGATTTTATAAAAAAAAATGTGAAATAATATGCACTTTGAACTATTAGAGTTTGCACCAATTTATTAGATTTTTACACCAAATACGTATCGTTTGTTGTACCAGTGACAACAGATATCGGCTGAATAAGAGGTGGTAGAACTTGTAGGAATCCATATGACGACCACGCCCGTATCGGGTTCTAACCAGCCAAACGGCTTCGACAGAGCATTTCTATTTCTAGAGCCAATTCTGAAATAATGTTTTTCTTAAAGATCAGATTGCGAAGAAAAATACGTATATACGAATATAAGAAAACCGTACGTGATCGTATTCTGATTTTATGAATCTACAAAAAACTTTCAGACATTACTCGGCGCGTCTCGTTTCTTTTATTCCCTTGCTTCAATATGTCGGCTTTTGGAAGACAAATTTCTTTTCAAAATCAAATTTCGACGACGGATGGCGCAAGAGTTGAACTTCGGCCAATATATTATTTAAATCCCCCTAACTTTCAACGGTCTTGGGGAACACTCGACGATTTTATTTAGCCGGGTTTATCCTATATTATTTCTGATCCGTCGGCAATATGTTACGGGATCAAATATTTGGGAGCGCCCGCATTCCTCAGGTAATTACTGTTTGTGTACTCCATTCAATTATACACGATCGTTGATTACAATTGAAGTGTAAATGATCAACATCGTATAGCGAATCTATCGCAATGTATAGGAATTAATGCCTATGTAAGAAGTGCTGTAATGATCCATGGCGGGCACCCTTTATATGCGATGCAGTGTATTTAATCTTATATCCTTTAAGTCCCTTTCACTTGTAATATATTTTTAGTTTGCCCCTACTGACTGATATAATATCAAATAAACCTATTTTTATTATTGAAATTAATAAATATGAAGTGCATAAAATCTTATTTTAAATAATCAACATTTAAAGTATAATATATATTGCGGATATTCAGGGGTAAAAAGAAGATTATCAACACGATACAAATTTATCGGGACTGCAACAGTGCAATAGGTTTTTGATAGATTACAATTCGTTGTTGTTATGTCTTAAGAAAGATAATGGTACTTATCACGAATCATTCCACAGGTCGATAAACCTTTTGCATTGTTGTTATATAATGTTAATTAAATGCGATAGACATTTAACGTTGTACACAAAGGCATTTCGTGGATCACCAATGAGAACCAAGAAGACCGTCAGGATAACCAATTTAAAGATATTTTTTTAGGCAAATTATACTGATATATGTATTTGCCAAAATCTTAATCTATGCTTACAAAAAGAGCATAATACTTTGACATTTTCAAATAACTGCATAGTCAGAACACGGATTCTACACAATAAGAGATTGAATATTATATCTCTTAAATCTTTATAGATTTAAGAGATATAATGTTTATACATAAGCGAGAATATCCATGTATGCATTCAGGATATAGTTAGCTAACAAACCGAGATATCCGGCGAAAGCCCCCGCATACTCGCCGTTATTTTATTGCGACTCGGTGACAACTAAAGCGAATATTCAACGTAACATTGTCACGCGTTCAAAATTATATTTAGTGTTGAGTTTTGTATGTTTCTATTGGGAATTCTTTACATCTTGTGAATGAATTCACGTGACTAGTTTTATGATACAGCAAAAGCTGACTTCAATTTACCAACCTATACGGCCTTGAATAATGTCCTTTTAAATGTTAATATAACCTCATCTATAATGTACTACGACAGGGCATAGGACTTCCCGCACAATATATTTTTGTGACGCGCCGTCACCCACCATGCGGGCCAAATGCGGATTGGTCGGTCTTATCGACTACCAACATAAGATAGTATTCACCAGCCAAATTACTTTCTTTCTTCTTTCAAAGCTTGGCCTTCATGTGTTACTCGTACGTTGTTGTGTAGTACCGTTAAAATAGGTTATAGAGCGCATTTTCAAATTTGATATTTATATAACATTTTCGCGTTTAAATTGAAAGAACCGTCATCATTACGATATAATTATCCATTCTTTAGTTTGCTATATGACGGCTGCGGACAGCGCTGTCGCCGTGGCTGGCTTTTGGGCTTCTACAATGTAATTGTTTTAGCTATCGATACGCTAGGAAGAAGAAGAAGTTTGCTTAATTAAACTTTCATACAAGTCGTCGTTCCAGTTGGTACGACAGTTTATTCGACTCTGTGAATTATTTTAATGGAATGTTAATGAGATATTAATAATGAAAACGTATTCCCTTTACGCATAATAGGAATATTTCGCGTTGCTACCGAGAAGTTTGAGAGTTTTAATTATTAGATTTGTATTAATCACGACTTCACAATATTGTTACAAGCAACACGAGTTCAGATTTCAAAGATATTTGCATAATGAGGTTCAAGCTACATTGGCTTTGTTAACTTAACTTTTTTGTTTTCGTTTGATGTACCTATGTATTACATACAATATTAAAGAGCAGTATACCGTAACATTTTAATATATTCTTGAGTCAACCTGCAAAAACAAGCTTGCTTGGAGAGACTTAAAGATAACCGTATGAGAATAAATAATTAAGAAATATTATATATGAAAGAGAAGTTGTTTAAACTAACGAATATAGGGAACTTAAAATCAAATGTGTAAATTTATATATACAATCATTAATGATGATATTCTATATTCCCTTGTATATTAAAGTACCATAGATAAAATTTAAGACATAGAATTAACAATATTGTAAAGAAGAAAGAAGATTTAACTATTATCCCGTATTTTCAAGTCCCATCTAAAATATAGATTTAAAAAAATGATCCGTTTCTAACAATTACAAGAATCATTGAAATTATACAGCTATTTTTACTATATAAATTTGTTTTCTTTTAAATAAATTCTTAGTTTCTTAAACATAACAATATGTGTCAAACATAGTAATCAAGCGCAACATTTATTGACACAAAACTTATTAAATATACGTTTAAAATTGGTTCTACATGAAATATTTGTGCTGTAATACTAACGGTTGTTTAATAACAGGTCTTATTCTTATTCTTTTGATAGGGCTTTGCTATTGTTATAGAGATACCAGAGTATTCAAAACCTAAAATGTTTAATGGAAATACTATGTTTGTCAGGACAGTTACTTTCCTAGACACTGGCTGCTAGTTAAATATAATAATACTTACTGTAGTAACTCAACAATTCAAATACAATTTAAGAAAGCTAACTTAATATTTTGTCATCATCCTCAGCTCATTAAACGTCCCTACCGAGGGGCACGAGCCTACCTGTATAGGGTGATTAGGCCTTAGTCGTCCACGCGGGCCTGTGCGGATTGGACGACTTCGCACACTACCTTTGAATCTCTTCGCAGGCGTGCATGAAGGTTCCCTCGTGATGTTTTCCTTCACCATAAGAGTGTCGGATAACGTACATATATTTCCGAAAATTCGAAATCACATTGGTACGTGTCGGGATTTGAACCTCAACCCTCCCGGTAGGAAGGCGACAGTCTACACCATTGAGCCACCGACGCTCCACTAATATTTTGTAAAACAAATGAATTTTAATCGATTATTTTGCTGATCCATGATAAGTGATAACCATAGGTCGGATAATCGGATGCATATTTACCTAAAGTTGACCGGCGCCTTAGTATGGAAAGCACTTCTTTATCGTAAAGATTTCGGGATTTCGGAATTAATGCATTTAATGTTAGGAATGTAGAATTAAATGTATTTTCATTACGTTTGTAGTGTTTTCTATTACAATATATGATGTTTACATACACATCATATATATTAAACGTCCCCACCGAGGGGCTCGTGCCCCTCGGTGGGGACATTTAATGAGCTGATGATGACACTAAGAAGAAGAAGGAACTAATTTGGAAATACTAAGTAAAAGAAAAAAATAAAATACCTATCTGGGATATAGACACTAAACACTACAAAAATTTAAATTAATCGGTTGTTTAGTTTAAACGAGTAAGTCAAATAAATTATTTCTGGCATCAAGTATTTTAATTTTTTCAATGCATTGAACAGTGACAACCCTAGATATTGTGAAACGAAAACGATGATTACAGAAACTCAGTGCCTTATACGTAGTTTGAACTCAACATTTCATAAAAAACATTTCAGCGGATAGCCAGAAAATGGATTTACCAAGTTATAAAGAAATTTTCGGCCAGACAAAATTAAATTTCTGGATCATTGGCATCGAATTCAACAACCCAAAGCTATTTGTTAGATTTTACGTATATTGCTTTTTCCTTACCATAATGGTGATAGGAGAATTTGCATATATCACATCAAAGATTAATTCTGGCGGTTACAATTTTGTGGAGCTGTTAGAATTAGTACCATGTATGTGCATAGGATTGTTGTCCCTCTTGAAAATGATATTTTTAGCTGCTAAAAAAGACAAAATGTTCAAACTTAAAGATAAACTTGAAATTCTTTACAACGATGCTACCAGTGATGTGCGAAAGAAAACCATAATTTTTAAGGAGGTTTTGAATAACATCAAGTTTTTAAGATATTTCTTTTCATTGAATGTTGTACTGATATCAGTGTATAATTTTGCTACACCGGTTTTTATGTTATATGATTATGTTATGGTTGGCACAGTTGCATACAATTTACCTTATCCAATATTGACCCCTTTTTCAATGGATACTTTGCTATCTTGGTTTTTTGTGTATATGTTTTCAATTTCATGCGGTGAGTTTTATTTTGGAGGTTATTTTGTGGCTTTAAATCTGTTATGTAGGATTTGAGTAAACTCAAACGTATTTCAGATATTTGTAAATATTTATGTTCATTTTGTTGTCGATTTGTTTATTCAACGATTTAGCTAGCGCTTTTTTAAGCTGGTTGAAATATTTGATTAAAAGCGAACATGTTGATTTGTGGTTTTTTTTCAGGGGTTCTTTGCGTGTTTTTTTTCACAACAGCTGATACATTATTTTGTATTTTTACTTCTCATGTCTGCAACAATTTCGCGATTCTAAGTGACGAAATAAAAGATTTAGATGAGTGTAACAATAACTCATTGAATGGAATCATTCGTAGACATCAAGATATTTTAAAGTTTGTACATTACACTGGCTTTTTGTTTTTTCGATTAAGTTGTATTTGAATAATTTGTTTCCCAACTAATTTCAGGTTATCAACTTTATTGGAAGATATATTTAGATTACCAAATTTGTTTAACTATCTTGTGGGTTCGCTAGAGATATGTGCCTTGGGATTTTGTATTACAGTAAGCATAATTAGGTTTTTCACTAGCAGCTAGCGTCTTAGCAACAACGTAGTTATGCCATTAAAATAAAAATGTATAATTCATTACTTCCATAGTGGTGTTTATGAAGTCAAATCTAATTTTCAGACTGGAACTTGGTCCCATTTTCTGGGGTACATTTTGTTTTTACTATCGGTGCTGCTTCAGATATTAATGATGAGTGTTTTCGGAGAAAATATTATCAGAGAGGTAAAGTTAATTGGTAAATTGAAGGCAATTAGGTAGTCATTCGAAGACCAATTTAATTACCGTGTTTATTTGCAGAGTCGGAAAGTTGGAGAAGCGGCCTATTTAAGCAAATGGCATTTAATGAATGAAAGGGCAAAGAAAACCATACTGATCATAATGATAAGGTATACTTTTAATGTTTTCGCAACAGGCTGGATTGCCACCTGATTGTTTGTAGATAATATCACCTTCAGTACACTTCTGATATAACCTCAAACAATACTAAAGTTGCTAATAAGTGACATGATGATAAGGAGAGGTCATTACCAAAATCAAATGTAGGTATTATGTTAGAAGAAGCAACTTAGATTAAGATAGGGAAAAAGCATCAACTTCGACGACTACATACTCTTTCTACCTTGTATAAGATACACCGTTATAGTTTTTTTTAAGTGACGAGAAAACAATAGGTTAAATATGGAAAAATGTATAAACGGCAACTTCTCATGAAGCAATTTTAAAATTTCTCTGCCGTATAAAAACCTAAGAGGTCTGAAAACCATGAATATATTATGATCGATATCAAATTACAAGATGCGAGTATTATGCAGCTGTAAACTACATGATATAAAAAAGAATAAACAGACACAGACAGATAGAGAGATTTTATTTGCTTTAAGTGCAAATATTTCTGTGCATGAACATATATGTTTGTATTGGTCGGGGTGTGAAAATTACATGGATATGTTTATCTGTTACTAAGTATCCTTCAGTCTTAGTCAGTCGATAATAAATTTTTGGAAGTCATAAAATGTTTAAAATTACAATATGTTCTTATAATTACATATATAAGTGTATTTATAATGCCTGTAATCTGTATTATCCTAAGTTCGCAGTGAATTTTTTTTTTAATCCTTGATTATTTCAGAGCACATAAGCAACAACAACTAACAGCATTCAAATTTTCTGTTATATCGTATGGAAGTTTCAGCAAGGTAATATTTCATAACTGTATCTCTGTATTAAATGCAGTTCAGTGTTAAATACAGAAAAAAACCACATAGTAGGATCGTTTTTGATTTTCTTATAAATAGATATCAGGCTAATTCATATGCTACACAGGTTACACCTAACCCTTTTTGATTTAACTACTAATGAACTGCAAAACTCCAAAATATGTTTACAAATGAAAATCCTAACGAAACTAATTAATAGTAAAGATGATTGCTATACAATGAAATATTACGTGTGCTTTCAAAAAAACTAAAATTTACCTTCATACTCCTGTTTATATACGTAGTTTATTATATCAATCTAGTCATTATCCGTTTTATCGTATCTACATAATTAATCGAAATGACAAGCATAGTTGGGTTTCATTTGTGCGATTTTAAGTGTGTATTTATAGTAAAAATCCGTGCTTGGTTTCAGATTAGATAACAAGCGTAATAATCTTTGGTTTTCTTTCAGATAATAAGCACTTCGTGGTCTTATTTCACCATTTTGAAGACCGTTTATAAGCCTTAGAAATTGAGGACAATTTAGTAACGCATTGTTATGAAGCTCACATATAGAAAGATAATTAATACATTTTCTGAATAAGAATAGATTAAATATTCACAATGTATGTTTTAATAAATTTGAATAAGATTAATATTTATAGAAGATTATTTATTGTTTTTACTCGGATACCGGTGTTCGTATAATTTGTATTATAATTTTCGTTAAAAATGAGTGTTCATTGAATATGTACTATTAAAGTATAGAATTTGCATTTATTTATCAAAAACACCAAAAGATCCCTGAGAGGTAATCTTGGTAAAGAAAGACATAAGTTGGCCGACCCCTTCCAATAATTTGACTATAGAATTGGCTCTGGCATCTCTTCCCACTTCATCCCACGGAGTCGGATAAATAACATAAAATTTCCAAATTCGAAAACATATTGATACGTGGCGGGATTTGAACCTGCGCCCTCAGATCGAAAGGCAACAGTCCACACCACTGAGCCACTCACGTTTAGTAGTAGCAGCAGACTAAGGTTAAATTAACAAGATAAGGTTAAAGGTTAAGGTAAGGTAATAATTAATTAATTTAATTATAATAAGGTTTTAATTAATTAATTTAATTATTTATTTAAAGATGATGTTTAAAAGCAGCGTGGTGTAGGAAAATACGATTATATTTTGTCATCACGTATACTAAAGCTACAGATGGTATAACATACGGCTAGAAAAAACATCCAGTTGTGCTGTCTCATTAAATCTAATTATACTATTTTGCTATCCACAATTTACCTGCATAGTATGGAGATTAGGGCAAAACTTTTAACTACTAGTCTAGTAGTAAAATACCATGCATTAAGGAATTATGTATAAAATGAGCCTCCCCAAATGATTTTAGTCAATCCAGGGTTTTGAAGGTAACACGCATTTGAACATGCGGAACTTGCATTTTCATTTTGCTAGAGCTTTATTATAGTTTTCTACATGATTCCCCACAAATTGTATGCAAAAAGCAGTTAAACCAAAGTGTTCATGTCAGACTAAAGCAATCCCATATTTAAAATCCGTGCGATATTTCATTCTGAGGCGAAGCAGGTGAGCTTAATTACACCTAATTGCCCATTGTTTCGACAAAACAATCATTCGAAGCGAGTTTGCTACAACTACACCGGTATTTATGTACTGCCTGCGTGTTTACAAATAACCAACGATTTTGAACACCTGTAAAATTTGCTGTTGAATTTACTCTGTATTAACGTTTCAGTGAATAAAATGCATTTGTGTGATTTAAATGAGTCACATAACAAAGGTGTTAGCTGGCAGGTCAAATGAGCATAATTATTCATGAAATTTGACAAAACGATCTTGTCGATTCTATGGCATCACAATATACTACGAGTATGATATAACGGTGTTGTATTATCAACTGACGCACTTTCATACCTTTTATGAAAAAAACATAATATCCAATACTACTCACTGGATTAATCATTTCGTGAGACATGTAATGGTTCAATAATGGTTATTTGTTATGAAGAAAACAAGCATAAGTGCTTGCATTTTTCTTTTATATAAAAATAACCCTACCATCTTATCCTCAGCGTAGAGGAAGTGCTGCAAAAATTCATCGCGAATTTTGGTTCAGGAAAGTATAGCGCTAATCATAAAGTTGAAATTTAATGTATTTGAATTTATTAACTTTAGTCCACTATTTGAAGTTTGAGCTTATAGTGTTGCCTGTGTGTTTAATAATGGGACAATTGAAGAAAATAAAAAGGGCTAGATCGGTGAATCTTTATGTGCCAACATAGAGCAAAATCAACATAGAGCAACGAAAAAACGGTTTCGTTACTGACCAATGAAACAGACTATACCATATAGTTAGCTTTTGTATGAGCTATACGCTATATCAGTAATACAAATCGAGAAACACTTGTAAAAACTGCTAAAAATTCAGATTTTGATTATATTTTCAAGACAATGAAAATGACTGTAAAGCCCTCTCCGGCCTAAATAGTTATATAAGGAAAATTAAAAGTTTAAAAAGCTGGGTCTAGTAAAAAGTGCTAGTGTCTAACCGCAAAAAGGCTTATATGGCAACACTGGGGGCTTATAACCTCGACCATTGATAAGTACTAATTCTTTAAATTAGAACACTTCACACGTCATTTTTCACGACTCTTCGTTTTGATGTATGCTTCTTTCTTTCTCCTGTTGCATTTTATATGCGTGTGTGAAGATAACAATCGTGTTTCTTTATATATGTATAGTCCCACGTCAGTATTATGCCTATTTACGCAGCTTGACTATGGGTATGGAGAGTTTGGGGCATAACCTACCACACGGGCCCAGTGCGGCTTGGTGGGTGGAAACGAATAACATACTAATATATAATAATATAGTAGTAAGGACCGACTGCTAAGCGTGGTCACCGAAGAAAGGAATTCTACTCAACTTTACAGAAAATCACGTACTGGGCAAATTGCACTAAGTGTCTCCCCGTTAATATAAGATATAGTATATATTTTGTAATTTCGTTCATGCATTCACTTAAATCTTAAAAGTTTTGATAAATGCGATGACTTTCAATTAATTAAATAATTAAAGCTTAAAATTTCAGTGAGTTAATAAATCATTTCAACTCAACAATTAAAATGTCAGTTATGTTTGAAGAAAAGGGCAAGGGCTGAGCTTGTTTCAAACTACTTAAGCAAGCAATATTTCTACTTAGAGAACTGTTAGTTTTTGCATTGTTGGCATTCGCGTCAACACAGACTCGTCTTTTGTTGAGGAGTTCTTTAATTATAAGTAATGTTTGTTACGATATTTTTAGATATCACTACAAAATTTTAGTGTATTTTACATACACAAATATTAAAACATCATCCCAATATATATTTTTTATCGTGCTTCAAAACGTGCGCGGACAATGTCAAGTAAATTAAATATTTATTCCCAAAAAATACAACGACAAAATTATTAAGACATTCCCTGACCACTAGGCAATGCCTGTCTTGTGGGGGCAGCACACTATAAGAAGAAAAGGAATGAAGACGTCATTACAATGAAACTTCTATTGTGATTTGTACATTGTCCGAAATAGCTTCATTTGTAAGTCCGTATTGCAGCATCTATCAAGTCCAAAGCTACACAAAATCCCAATGAAATGACTTTTGTTGATAAAGACCTTGGCACCAATAGGTTTATCAAAAGCTCTACACTTAGTCCAAGATCTAAAAATAATTACAAGATTGAGCTTTCTCATTTTTCATCACACAAAGTTTAAGTCGAACTATGAAACTAGCCTTTGTTTCATTAGAATCTATTCATCGTGTGACTTAGTTTCTTACCTAAGAAAAAACATAATGGACGCATTTTGCACATTTTAATGTCTTGATATTTACCTTCGATGCGGAGAGTAGTCTGACGCTTTAGCGATTTGAACCGGGTATCCCTTAACAAACTAGATTTAGGCGTTATCAGTGCCACTTAGTCGGTAGTCTTTATGTATGCAGGTAATGTCAATCCAGAAATTGTTCCTATTCTTTTTGGCGCGAACCTCATTGCCCTTACCATGAGACCTATTGCTGTTGGATCTACACTACGACGTCTGGCTTCCAAAATTGCTGTTCGACATATTTTACGAAAATTAATTTCTGAATTTGAACCCGTACAGTTAGGATTTGGTATAAAAGGAGGGTGTGAGGCAGCCGTCCATGCCTTACGCTCTTTCCTGACTTACGGACAGCCTGATGTGTTGCTCAAAATTGATATCAAAAATGCCTTCAATTCGGTAAATAGGGGTACCCTGCTGACTGAAATAAAAAAAACATATTCCGGAAATTTACAATTATCTCCTTTTCAGTTACGCTGACCCAACAAAATTATTATATCGTTCCAATGTATTATCCTCGGAAGTAGGTTGTCAACAGGGTGATCCCCTTGGGCCTGCAATTTTTAGTTTGGCTATAAATCCGGTAATCAAAAATTTTAATTCAAAATTCAACGTTTGGTATTTGGATGACGGAATCCTGGGAGGTGATATAGATACAGTGTTTTCGGACCTTTTATTAATCAAAAATAAATTTGATGCCATTGGTTTGGAGCTCAATTTCAGCAAATGCGAACTGTTTTTAAATAACTTAAACTTAAATTAAAATGATGTTCAACAAAAATTTAACAGTGATGTCGACCAGCTGGGACATCACGGTCTGTCTTGCCAAAAAAGTGCAGGTCGCTTCTCGAGACATGCCGCACTTAACGATGTCATACGCCGGTCTCTTGCTACCGTCAACGTGCCAAGTCTACTTGAGCCGACTGGTATTGCAAGAGACGATGGCAAAAGGCCGGATGGCATGAAATCACCATGGAGGATGGGCCGGGTGCTAGTATGGGATGCAACTTGTGCAGACACGCTGGCCCCTTCCCATCTACATGGTACAAACAACAGAGCTGGTGCGGCTTGTGAAGCGGCTGAAAAAGCCAAAGCATGCAAAAACAGGGGTCTGGGCTCCGAATATGATTTTGTTCCGTTCGGTGTCGAGACCCTTGGTCCGTGGGGTCCTAGTGCTTTGAGGCTTTTCAAAGAGATTTCCAAAAGGTTAGTCGACGTCACAGGTGACCGAAGATCTGGCAGTTACCTTGGACAAAGAATCAGTCTGGCAATCCAAAGGAGTAACGCTGCCAGTATTTTCGGAACTTTGCCGAAAGGGACTTCTTATAATTATATTTTTTAGTTTTATTTTTTTTATTTTTCAGTGTTTAGGGTGTTACCGAATAATGTAATGTAGTAAATAAAAATATATGTACTTTGCTAGAAAGAAAGAAATTATATTCTGGCTTTCAGTACCCACGATCCCCTAATTACGCAGCAATTAAAACATAACGTTCAAACCACTAGTCTACTGAGGCAGTTTTAGTCAGTACAGGGTTTTATCAATTGTTATCAATCTGTGTTAAAATGTGTTTATCAAGTGTTATGCATGGCCATGAAAGATGCTGTATTAAAATTAACCTATGAAAGCTTGATAGTAATTAGTTTGTGCCCTGAGCTTGACACCTGAGACGACAGATGTTAGATCTAATATGCCTAACGCAAGCCACAGTTGCCCAAAGCAAAACAATGCTCAGCACCTATTTTTTACGGGATGATTTTTGCCATTGTTTTAACTAGGTAAAAACGCATCATATAACAAACCATTAAGTGGAACCTACCATTCTCCCAGACATCGTTAATGGCGCTAGGTGAACTTGTTATTATAACTACGAAATTCTCACTTTCTAAGCATGGGTATTTAACATAACCCAAGGAAGATTATACTCGTACTAAGTATACGTTTCAAAGCAAGGCCTTTATTTAAACATGATTGTATCAATAATATCAATATTAACCTACAGGGCATAGCATAATAAGAAAAAAAAACTTATCTAACTTATCCGATATCTATTTGACTAGATATTGTGAAACTAACTGAAATCTATTTCCTTTTACTAGCTCTTTGATATATAGTTTGTTTCAATGACTCTCTTCTACGCTATATAGAATCAAACGATCTTGGATAAAGGTCTTATTGAGTTGAAGAAAAGTGTTGTGTATTATAATAATTCCAGTTCGAGTACTGATGTATTCGGATATATCGTGTAACCATTCTTTAGAATTTGTTACTGTTTGTAGTAGTATGTAAATATAAGTACTACTTGTTTAGAAAGCTAATTCTACTGCGGTGAATCTGGCAAGGAACAGGGACTAACTATTTTATACGTTTTTTGCTAAAACTTTACTTAATCGGTGTTTTTGAATAGCAATCTTATCTTAACGTACGTATACCCAACGTTTAATTATTGAACATCAAATAAGTATATCCCACAAAAACTTTTGTAAAATATTAGGAGTCTCGATAGAGCTGCTTTTTTGTCTAACAAGGAATGAAATCTAGACAAAGTAGCGCCAGATCTAAGGATCCTTGCTGGGATTTCTTTATTATTATACTAAAACTAGATCGATTGACCAGCTCGTGCCTGTTGCTCATGAAGAAACCGAACATGTCATGAAAAGTTTCTTCATTTGATTTAATGTTTGATTTTGCGAAAATATTTGGAGCTCACAATATAGTGAGAATCACCCCTAGCTATACCGGAGTTTAGTTACTAACTGGCAGCATCATACTTCAACAACAATGGACCACCCCACTATGTCGTGACTTTCAAATCATTAAAAGAAAATTAGTTTTTTTTTGTATAGTCAGTCGTATAACTCATAACATGACGTGCACTTAATTTTTATGCGCTGACGTCTTATGTCTGAAAATTTGCTGCTTATCGAGAACCAGTCATACGTTAGTTCAAGAAAACAATACATAAAGGTGCTCTTTTTAAATGAAACATTCACATCTATTCACTAGAATTGTTGCCGTGGTAATATTCTCCGAAGTTCCCAAAGATGTTAATTCAAAGCCAGTCATATTTTAAATTTTTTCTCAGTTTGGATAAGACATTGCCGGCTTAATAACATGCTTCAGAAAGTATTTAAATCAACAAAGCAACTTTTTGAAAATACAAGTCCTTAAAAGTTAATCCAAATTAGGCTTGGGTGGTGAATCGTACATGATTAGTACCTATTGCTATCATCATCATCTTCTGATGCCATATGTCCCCATCAAGGGGCACAAGCCTACCCTTAAACGTTGTACAGGCCTTAGTCGTCCACGCGGGCCCAGTGCGTATTCGCCGACTTCACAAACCTTGAACTTCTTCGTATGTGTTCGCAGGTTTCCTTACGATGTTTTTCTTCACCATAAGAGCGTAAGATAAACGTATATTTAATTTCTGAAGTGTGTGGATGTGAATCTGAAAAAGTTATTTTTAATATACATTGCTACTTGGCGGGATTTGAACCAGTATCTGCAACAGTCCACATCAATGAGTTATCGACGACGTATAGCTAGATTGCGCGGGAAATCCTATGCCTGTAGTTAGAATAGAATATAATAGATATTTATTATACTACAAGACAGTACTTTAAAGTTAAAGGATGATGATTATGATGCTACTGTCAGCTCACCCAGTTCGCTCTATCACCGTGATTCGTTGTGGTCGATGGCGGATATGTTGAGTAAACAACGTTGATAAATATCTCAAAAGTAATTAAAGGATTATGTTTCGTGAAAAATAACTGTGAATAATTGACGAGCTTATCGCTCTTAGCAGGAGGGTTTGTGGGTGTTGTGATAATGAATGCGGATGCATGCATTCCCAACAATGATTATATTACAAAATAATATAATACGAAATTTATTTCTCGTATCATTTTAAAACTGACGAGTGAACGTAAAATTCCTTATTTTACCTTTCTCATTGAAAATTAATTATTCTCATCAGTTTAAGCTATTTATTTTTATCTTGTACAGAACCCTTCAGAATATTGTCATTTTTTATGTTACGAAGTGAATAGGACGATTAGGAGTCTCACCTAATGGTAAGTGATACGTGATACGCTTGACCATGAAAGAGCGGCATTGAAGGAGACCAATAACTGGTAAACAGTTATTAACCTCCAACAATACTGCGCTGCGCCCGTCACCCAAGATAACTTTTATTAGCTACAGTATCTTCATTCCAAAACACAGATGTGCAAAACTCTCATTTTTTGAGATGAGATCTGGCACTGCGGGGGTACCTACCTAGGCGACTGAGTACTGAGTAGGTTAGGCATTCGTAGCTCTTTTGCAGTTAGAGGTATCTATGGGTGGTGACATATCAGGTGAATCTTCAACTCCTATCTATAGCATAAACAATGAAAAAGACCGATACAATTATGATGTAATGGGTCGCATAACGTGATCTTAGATCGTCTCAACTCACAAGATCCTGGAATCAGTTTAATTTGAAGAACTTATTAAAAATAAGAAAATATTTTTAACAAATTAGTCGTGTAACTGCGAAAAGTCCCTGGCGAAGGCGGGATGAGAAAATCAGAGGACCGGGATATCTGGCGCAAAATGGGGGAGACCTATGTCCAGCAGACTTTGATAAGTTGAAGAGAGTGAGAGAGAGAGAAACCCTGTAATTAACGCATTGATAATGAATTGTACCTCAAAGTAGTATTGTATTAAAACTCAATGAAACAGTAAACTGTACCCATTAATCGAACACGACTGCACAAGGCGAAGTTTCATTGGTCTTTCTTAGTGTTTTTTCTGGTATGTATCAATGTGCATTTTTCACTAAATATAATATCAACTCAACACGATGGTAAAAAACGTTTTGTTTGTCATAGAATATTTTTCCAAAGAAATCCTAGATTTGTTCAAGCTAAATATTTAAGGTATTAAATCGCCTAAAAATATTACAAATATTTCGGCCCTTAGTTCTTAGTTTAAGCTGCTTTTAATGAAAATTCTCAGATTGTAGGCAAAAATAAATTAAGATCTGTGACATTTTAAGATTTCATTGAACTGAACAAGTGGTTTAAAGATCCCATAAACTAGAAACACCAAATCCATCGAACCGGAACCGATCATACCAATCCATTTTAGCCAGTTGAAAAACTAGCTGAGGGGCCACAATAAACATTAGCTTCGGAATGGTGGACATCGACACCAGGATGCAGGTAATCCAAGGAGGCCATACGATCCCTAGACAGGAAACCGTCCAGGCGTCTTTTGTGCATGGATAGATATTAGACTAGTGTCAGGAACCATCACTGCTTTGCGCAATAAACAAGCATTTCTACACATTAGGTATAACAGACAGTCCTCTGTACAGAAGATGCATGGAGGAAGAGGAAACGCCGGTGCATGTGCTCCATAAGTTCTAAGGCTTAGCCAAAAGCCGCCAGGAAACAATCGGTTCACCGGTAATACTTGTGGTCGTCCTGAAAAGACCGGGAAGATTGATCTGCTTCTGGAGGGAGATGGGCTCGTTGGAGTGTCCAACAGGCCTCTATGACTCACGCACAATGGTCCACTTTAAGGCTAAATAAGGAAACCAACCCCGGTAACATAGAACATCCCGGATGTTCGGAAATTAGTGCGGTACTGGAGGAACTTTGAAATAATTAACAAATACATTATGACCGTTATATACAATATTTTTTACGGCGACATTATTACGGCGAAGAAAAACATCGTGAGGAAACCTGTGCACGCCTGCGAAGAGATTCAAGGATTATGCGTGAAGTCGGCCGATCCGCACTGGGCCCACGTGGACGACTTACGCCTATATTACCTATACGGGTAGGCTCGTACCCCTCGATGGGGACGTTTAATGAGCTGAGGGTGATGACATACATATTGTATATAGAAAACACCAAGACCAACATAAACACACAATATGTTGATGCACACAAATGTTTGTACTGGCCGGTGATCGAACCCGGAACCCTTGGTGTAACAGCCGCCGACATGTTAATCATTAGACCCGATCGGTCGTCGAAATGTTAGGGCCCTGTATGATGACGGCATCTATTACAACAGAGCTCCTATAAATAGCTGAACAACCCTGACTGACTGACATAGTGATGTATCTCACAGCTCAAACCACTGAATGGATCGGATATACTAGATAACCACTGACGTAGACATCTGCTTAGAAAAGATTTTGATTAATTCTACCTCCATGAGGATAAAATAGGAGATCAAAGTTAGTATAAATCTTTGTCAATTTCAAACCGATCAGGCTGCATAAGGATGGTATGACATAGACATCCCCAAGAAAGGATTTTGATTAAGTCTATCCCCAAGGCGATAAAATATAGGGCATGAAACTTTGTCAATTTTGAATCGATCGATCAAGTCTTAACTTGGCATGCACAAATACTGACATAGATATCGCCTGAGAAATGATATTTATACAATCTACCCCAAAGGGAATAAAAAAGGTGATGAAAGTTTGT
Source organism: Leucinodes orbonalis (assembly GCA_019425675.1). Classification (NCBI taxonomy): domain Eukaryota; kingdom Metazoa; phylum Arthropoda; class Insecta; order Lepidoptera; family Crambidae; genus Leucinodes; species Leucinodes orbonalis. The sequence continues at coordinate 41,904 of PQWD01006545.1, forward strand.
AGAAATCTTCTTAAATTTACGACTAATTGAACTGAAATATAAGATAAAAGCAACTATGATAAAGGCGTTTGCTTAAATAGGATTTTGAGAAATTTAACACCCCATAGGAATAAAATAAGGGATGATGGAGGATGAGATTGTATTAGTTTGAACCTATCAGTACTCAATGAATCGAATAAATGAAGACGTACAAAATATTTTTTAGTCCAAAACTCAAATTTAAGAGAATATTGCTTCTCTCATGGACAGTTATACGTTACTTACTGAAGAGTAAGTTCACCCAATAGCTTGATAGCTTCAGCGCTTATGACAGATTAGTTAAGAATACTGTGCACAAAGAAGTTTTGGAGGCCCAAATTTTTTACAAACGCTAAAACAAAGTAATGCTTGGTGGTAGTGGGTAAACTTGATACAAAAGTCGTCTAGGTAGGTACCACCGCAATGCCAGAGATCGTCCCGTCAAATAAGAGTGCTATGCACTTTTGTGTTTCTGGATAAGGGCACTGTAGCTAGTGAAATTACCGGGTATAAGAGACCTAACACCTGGTGTCTCGGGTGCCGGGCGCAGTGCAGCATTGATGGAGAATAATAACTGTTTATCAGTTGTTGGTCTCCTTCAATGCCGCTCTGTCATGGTCAGGCTTATGACTTACCATCAGGTGAGCGTCCTGACAGTCCTGTTCACTTCTTATCATAAAAAAAGCTGCAAAGTTATACCTTATTAATAATATTGTACTTCTAAGCGTTAAGAATTACAACGTGAGTGAAGCTGCGAGCAAAAGCTAGCATTTATTATAAATGTTAAATTTTCTTAAAACACCCATACACAACGTAATTACTAAATTCCATACCTTAAATTAATTATGACCACAAAAGTAAATTTATTTAAGATACCTAGCTTTTCNAGGGCACTGTAGCTAGTGAAATTACCGGGTATAAGAGACCTAACACCTGGTGTCTCGGGTGCCGGGCGCAGTGCAGCATTGATGGAGAATAATAACTGTTTATCAGTTGTTGGTCTCCTTTAATGCCGCTCTGTCATGGTCAGGCTTATCACTTACCATCAGGTGAGCTTCCTGACAGTCCTGTTCACTTCGTATCATAAAAAAAGCTGCAAAGCTATACCTAATTAATGATATTGTACTTCTAATCGTTAAGAATTACAATTCGAGTGAAGCTGCGAGCAAAAGCTAGCATTTATTATGATTGTTTTTTTAAAACACCCATACACAACGTAATTACTAAATTCCATACCTTAAATTAATTATGACCTCGAAAGTAAATTTATTTAAGATACCTAGCTTTTCGATGCAACCTGCCGACCACAAGGCCAGGCAGTATGTGTGCGTCACTCACACAGGTCGCCAGCCGTTCGAAATACCTAATTTGCAGCCGCGTCAAACGGATTATGCCCTCTTAACAAGTGATTTCAAAGTGTATGTGTGCGTGTGTGTAAATTCTACGGGTTCATGGAGTGTTGTGTAACAGCGTAAAGTTTTAATTAGTGATTAAAGAGTGTGCGAAAATTGATCGATTACTTAGGCCCGTATTCTAGAAAAAATAAAAGAAAGAAAAATATTTATTGACTAATAAAAAACTACACAATGACAAGAAATAAAAACAATACACAAGTTAACATCGATAATCGGAAAGCGAATAAACAAACAAACACACATTTTAATTGATTAACAAATATTGTAATGTTTATATTTAAGTTATGAATATTCGTATATCAAAGTGAATTCTACAATTCGTTGTAACCTTTGTTCGCAGAACCGGAGAGGGTAATGATAAACAAGACTGAGCTAGACAACGTTTTATATAAAAACGTGAAAGCGCTGCGGGGTATTGGTCTGCAAGCGTTGTTGGAGCTTCACACGCAAATGGCCACGTTGATAAGGGCGCGGGCTCACACGAGCGACCGTACGAGACTACCGCAAGAACTCCTCGCCATTGTTCAGAGGTACCTTAACACAGCTAAGAAGACATCACAAGTGGTATAGATGGGTAAATAAAAGAGATATAAAAGAAGTACTCAGCTTGGAAGTATTTTCCCGGCCTTAAGTTGCGTTTCGCCAGAGTAAATACTAAGTTAAGTATGCTAACGATTTTATGATCAGTTTTCATAGGATTCAGAAATGACACATTTAATAGTTAATTTTTTTTACATTAACTTTTTTATTTATTAAAAGGTAAAAGTTCGTATTTATGTTATGGTTTGAGATTTAGTTTAATGTTGTCAACTTTACCGAAAACGGTCGGATCATCATTCATTCATTCAGTCAACTCACGTTACCAAATGATTTACATTTCTTGATACTAGTTTTATTTAATTAATTAAGCACCGAATGTTTACTAACTTAATGTTGAAACTTAAATGAAAATAGGTAAACCTCGTTAATTTTAAACACTAAGATTTTAAAATCTTTTAAGATGAACATTGGTTACTTAATCTAAACAGAATAATGAGTTTAGTTTTTGATGGAAAATAGATCACTAACTTAATTGCAAATATTTATTTTAATTATTACTTCAAGTATTGTCTGTTGCTTCTTAGGAAAAAAATAACCTAATCGTTTGCTTTTAAGATTTCTCCTACGTGTTAGCATATTCATAACGTTATATATGGCGAAACGTGATCGCGGTTTAATTTATCAAGTGGTTGTGTAAGTCATTTATCGAATTGATCTTGAACATTGTATCACTATAATTCGCTTTCATAGCAGAATGCGGTCTTTGTGAGCTACATATATTTTTGGTAGGTAGCTCTATATATGTTACCTAATGTTAGGGTTACGTGATGGAAGATTGTCTCTTGTTAGAGGTTGCTGGGCGAGTAAGATAGGGAGGGGTGTTGTTAATGATTTTGTTTATCGGTATTATCATATTAAAAGAAGAGAGAGGTCACTAAAGGGAATTTACACTAACGTTTTGAAAGGTCTAATTACTGCAACATTTCGACGGTCGTTATCAATAATATGTCGTTCAATGTTCCCTATTGGGGGCTTAATATCAAAATTAAACTACAAATAAGACATACACAGTAATGAAAATGACAAATTTGGACAATTTAAATAATAATAGTGATCTTTTTGTTAACTGAGGCAAACCTGCACTCAATGTTTTTGTTTAACGAGTACTTGTGATATTTTTTACAACATATCAAAGGATAGTCTAACAACTCGCTAGTAATTTCAGCTTATTTAAGAACCAAAATGCAGTCTGTATTTTGAAATGACCTGATTTCTTAAAAACATACTATATTTATCATTATATACTATTGGTAACGGCCGGTCAGTTGAAACGAATCAAAAATATAATTTGTTGTATTTTTAAGGTTACCTTATTGTGGAAAATAAACCTCACAAACACGTTAGTTGGTTGTTAGTCTTTTTATAGAAATAATATTTGGCATAGTACGAAAATTATAATAATTTTATATTATTGAATTAATTATGAAGTAAATGAGATGGATACTGATGGCGCTAAACTGAATAAATTGTATAATTAAGTGTTTTACTTAACAGAGTTCAATAAGAAACTGATAAATATTAATTATTATATTATTAATTTAATTTAAAAAGAAATTACATTGTCATTTAATAGACTAATATTAGTAATATGTTCCATACTTTATTTGATTTTTTTTCTAATCAGCTATGGCCGTGAGTATCCATATCATTGCTATAGTGATATTGGAATAGTACATTCCTTGTCTTCATACATTTAAGATCGAACACTGCCATTGGGTGCAGCTAGTTAATCGTACTACATAAGAAAGAAAGAAAAAAGATAAGACCGACCATTCCTAATAAGCCAAATTGTGATCGGTATTGTCGTGAGTAGGTTAGTTTACCGGTTGTTAATTGCCCACAGAACTGTGATATGTAGAGGAAAGATAATAATACATCTGTACATAGACATTGCTTCTCCTATTTATTGCGTCATTGTTAGACAAATATTTATTATCTTTTCGCTTATTGCAGATGTTTTGGTGGACTTTAGCCTTAATTAATTTCCACAAAAAGGGAAGAGTAAATTGAGTGATGTTGTCTTAATAATTAAAAACATATGGATAATTACAATAACATATTCATACTTATATTTTTAAATTTCTAAGGTACAGTCATGTTAATATTATAATGGTTATTAGTAGGTAATAAATTCGAGCGTATAAAACATTTACCGGTAGCGAACATTGATTCTATTTATATTTGGAGTGTTTATAAATTTGATCTGGGTATTTCTATGTATAACAAGTATTTATTTACGAAAAAATATGTTTATCAATTGTTTGGTACCCATATTGCAGCCGGATGCTTAGTTTGGGGCTAGTTGGCGCTGTGTGAATGTCTTTTATAAATTTATATTTCTTAGTACACTTTTGCAATTTAATTGATACTTTGCTTGGTAGAGGACACGTACACTGAGAGTTATTTACGCTTGTCAATTGCCTGGTGAAGTTGTTAAGGTCATCACAGGCCTGCAGTGAAAAGTTCATCCAATAAAATTATCCTGGTATCCTGGTAGACTCCAGCGTAGTCTGATTTTTTGGGTTGCCTTATTTAAAAACCTAGATGAAAATTAATTAGTTATCAGTGCGATATTAACAATTTGGCTTTTTAGGCGTACTGATTATGTTTAAAAAGAATTTAATTACCAAATAAGCTTAACTAACCATTATGTTTATTGTAGCATAAGGTTGTACTAACAAATTAGTAATATAATAAAGTGACTGTTGTGTGTTTGGAACGTGGGAATTAAATGTAATTTCACTGCCCATAGTTAACATTTGGTAGTAATCGTATAGTAATTGTTGGAATTATACTATATAAGTTGTATTATTTAGGTGTTTGGTGAGACCAATGAGAGGTGTGGTATTCAATTTGTAATGGTGTTCAAAACTTGAAACTTTTTTTAGTACACAATATCTGTTCAGTATTTTATCATTGGATGTGACTGTTGAATGTATTAGGGTACTATAATGGCAGTCCACAATCGTTTTGTTTGTCTGATATCCTTCTCTAACATTTAAAATAATAAATTAACCAGGTAAAATATATAATGGTCCGGAATACGTATATAAATACGAGTTGCAATGAGTACTGGATTTAGAATGTAGATTCGGTTTTAAAATTGTGGATTTTTTTATAGTTCTAAGCCACAAACTATCGTTATGATTACCCACAAATCAATTCCTTTTTTTATTTCGAAATATGCCTTAAAATGGTCTTAGGTATGGGATAACTTGGAACCATGATATCAAGATAATGTATGGAAATAGTTTTCACAAATTGAAAAAGTAGATTGATTAGGTTGTCGACCTATTTGATACTGAATTTACTAGTCAAATATTGTGGGATACTTTCGAACTGCGTGGACTGCTGTTAATTAGATTATAGTGTTAAATTGGATCTACTCTCGTTTGTTGGCGTGATTTAATTGGTTACTTAAGATAAGCTACTGATGGACGAATTGGCAAATACTTACAAAGTTTCTCTTAAATAAGGCCTCCTTTTACAAAGGACGTATGAATTTAGGTTACTAAATATAGATTCATTTCAACGCTTACTGGTTTTAAAATAAAAAGTCATATTTAAAAAAAAAATGCTGTCTCTGGTTATCTATGGGAAACAACAATGGAACAGACTGCTGTTCCTTATTATATGTGACACTTATCATTACCATTTCAAATCAAATGTTGAAGTCAAAAGTCAGTAAAGGGCCACCCTTTACTGACTTTTAAGCAACCGCTATGTTTTCAAGAAATACTCGTTAGCGATTTTCCCTCCGTTACCAGTAAGAGTAAATAATGAGCCGAAATATTGTAACAACATTTTAAAATTTGATAGTTGCAAAAAAAATATACAATATCTAATTATTTTGAAGATATATCCCGTTAGTTGTTAAAGCTTGTGTAAGAGGGGTCCTATAGCTGCGCGTGCACAGATATTGATGTTATTATGCAAAGTCTGTGACACGAATCGCAAAAACAATAATTTATATTTTTGTCCAATTAAGTGCTGATGATGACAGCAGATCGCCTATTGTTTCAAATCTATAGACGAAAATGGGCGAATAAGTGGAACTCATTTCGTATATTGGCGTTTTTCCGGGTTGTCTGGACGCACAGCGTATGCACTGCTTATTTGCATATATGAAGTGCACGCCACTGCCATATAGTATTAACCAATCAAAAACGTTTTACGATTAGTCTAAATAATGCGTTGACATTTGTTATATTTATATGAATTTCGTCATATAGATGTAAGTTTTGTACAAGTGTCAAATAGTAGCCGTGACAGTAATTAATTTCAGTTTTTGTCGTAATAATCTTTGTGTAAAATAATGCAAACCATAGAGAAATAATCTTGCGCATTCAAATAATGAATTTACTTAGCTCTGGTATGGCGGATACACGGCAATAGAAAACAATAACTGTTGCTAAGATTTAGGGTTTCACAAAGAATTTATTTTCTATTAGTTGATTTAAACTGGGATAAGTTGCCGAGGTGTACTTTAGCCTGGACGTTTATTACTAAAGTTTTCCGAATGAAACTAATGCAATTTCATTTGTATATCGAGATGCTCTAACTACAGCACAGTTTTCCATTTTTCTGTGCGATATCGATTTGCTGGAGAAATCAAAAAAAGTATTCTTTTTATAAATTTGATGATGCTAAACGAAAATAATCAAACAAGCTTTTAGAAAAAATAATCTTCGTTTTTATCCTGAGGTATAATTAATATGGCAATATTATCTCAAACAGTATGGGCAACTTGTCCTGTCCCTAGACCTTATACTAGATAGTTTACTATACTTTGGGTTACAGACATACTTTATTAGATTTGGGGCCCAATTGATGCCTTGGCAGGCTAAAGTATATGCTATGCGTTTGACCTAAGTAAAGTTCATTTCTATGTGTTCCCAGTGTACTTAATTGCGATCAATTATCAAATTATCAATTTTAATTTCCTATAATCCTGTACTGTATAAGTAAATATTTTATGATCCTCTGTATAAATTAGAATATAGCGGGGCGTTCGTTGGTTTAAAAATAAAAATGATCGTAACAATCTTGATTCCCACATTATAGTAAGGCATGAAGACTTTCTACAAATACGATAAATATTCGCCTGCTGACTGTACTCCTGTATTACATTTTTCATAAGGGTATTTCTTACCAGCGATTAAAATAATTAAAGTGGGTTCAAGGGACAGAACTTGTGCGCTTCCTAGAATCTTGTACATTTTAGGTTACATTAATCGTTATGTCACTTAAAACCAACGAACGTCCTCCGTCCAATTACAAACCGTGTGATATTTGATGGAATAAACGCAACATTTACAAAGTGTACATAAGTTACCTCGTTCCTTTTAGGAATTAAATTCTATGCCATAGTAAGTGAAACAAATTATAAATGTCCCGATGTGTCGACCACTTGTTTATAACTGATACTAATGCTTGCATTTTGCTCAATCGGATTTGGAGTGTGCGCACTCGATAACCACCGTCTAGTGTATAGTTTTGTATTTATAATGTTGTGTATTTAAATTGAAAAATAAAAGGGTACGATTTCATGTGATATCACATTTTGCGTTTTATTTTTGCCTGATGAAGACCGTGCATAGTGTGTGGGTGGAAGATGGTGATCTTAAATTTCTTTCGCCTTCTATAGTTATATTTGTTGAGGTATTGTACCGAATATAAATATGAGGCAAATTATTAAACCCTAACATCAATCAAATAGATGCAATAATCAAATATTATTAAACCTAAAAAAAAAACAATTAAATATGAGATAAGGCGAGTTGACGGCGCGCGGTGTGGCAGAGGGCGGCGCAGGCGTAAGCGTAAGCGCAGCTCAAAGTCAAAAACATTTATTTCAAATTAGGCTTACAAAAAGCACTTATGAACGTCAAAAAATATACAAAAATATAATAAAAAACGATTAAAATACTAAGCTAAAAATATGAGTTTGATGCTTTGAAAAAAAAAAGCGCTTCAGTGGTTTGGCCTGTTGAGCCAGCTATAATAAATCATCGAGTTGCAATGCGATAATTTATTTATTTATAATTGTTTTTGTAAAACTTTTATGATAGATTTATATAGTATTAAGTTCTCAAAAAAAAATCCATAATATGAGTACAATAATAGGGCGAATGGATGCCAATGATTCAAAGTTCACCCTGTATAGTCACACTTTAGAAAAAAGAAGACTGGCATATCTGTTGCAAAATAGCTAATTTCAAGCAGTGGACTGCAATAAGCTGACGAAGAGGAAGAGGGTTCAGAGTTAATGTGTATCATGATGTTAACGATAACATAAAATCAAATAAAACATCAAATGGTATTTCATATTTTTATTTTTTACACTTTACGTCGGTGATCGTAAACGAATTTTACTACATCGCTCCATCATTTCAATTTCAATTACACGATATGATACTAGAACATAAATATTTTTTCGTATTATTTAAGATCAAATAGATAATCTTTTTTACATCCTAATGTAACGATATCATTTAATTTGTCATTATATTAAGCAAAATACAACAAATTAAATTACACAACTTATAATCAATTATACTCTTTATCGGAGAGAACAATTATCTAAAAGCTAAAATCATTGCAATTACAATATATAAATACTCGTAACAAAAATGAAGGAACTAAATATTTGAATCTACTACCAACTAAAAATAAGTACTCATGTGTCTTAAATATATTATCTATTCTTTACGTCCTTACATTTGGCTCCTGATGAAATTCATTGTATACCTAGGCTTAATTTAAACTGCCGGGAAGCGGGGTGTGGCTGCGACGGCTGTCCAACGTCAAAGAATATTGGACAAACAAACGTTAAGAAACCAGAAACTCACAAATTAATCGCCAGTGTAACCAAGCACGCCCCGTGTACAGTATTGTTCGTTCACAGATATCGGCCCGTTGCGGGGCGAACACCTACTTATTATAATTCATCAACCCTATTAACAAATAACAACTTAATTAAAACGTCTCAATTAAAACTTTAACAAAATCACTCTAATACTGCTGAATTTGTACGAATTAGGTAAAACGTCCGACAACACAAAGGCTAACCACATCGCCACAAGCGGTGCGACAGTGCAGCACTGCCGTCCGCGTACTTAAAGGCAGCTAACTGACAAACATCTTTTGTATTTGGTACATTAGAAACGTATAATAGGCTTGAAACATACGCAATCTGTGAAAATTTATATTATGATATTGAACATATTTTTGAAATGTAATTGTATAGACTTTGCCAATAAATAAAGTATTTTGGCTATAACTTGATTAATGGATTTTGTCAGTTAACGTTCTTTTATGTAGTGTGGACGGTAGAGCGGCCGGTGCTCTGTCAAACTTCACAAGTGCTGGGTATTATACATTTTTGGCACATGTATATTTTTCCATACGTACATTGATTTACTCCATTTAAGACCTTATTCATTTAATAATAAAGTTGTTACGCTATCCGTGTAATGTCGCATACAAAAGTGCATTGAATTTTAGAAACTCCAAATGATATTGCAATGGAAGAAATGATAAAGAATAGAAACAAGAAAAAGCAATAGGTATCTGTTAAACTATAGTTACATATTCAATTATACAATGTAATTCGTTTATATATAAAATCCCTGTAATGATAATATTGTTATATGACATGACACTAAGTGTACTACGGTATGTATGAGATTCACTGCCAGAGTTACTGTAATAATGTGCAATGTACAATAATTATATAAAATAGAGTCGTAAATAGTGTTCAGTCTTCTGTTAGAGAATTTTCTTGCAGCTTAGTTAAGTGTACTGACAAATATAATGGAATGATTGAATATTTAAAGTTTTTTATTTGCGTAATACGCTATGTATAAACATGGAATGTGGGAGTGATATCCATACACAACCTTGGAACAAAGTAAATACTGTCAGTGGTACTTATTTGGGAATGTTCATAGCATCGTTATAAAGGAAACATCAAACACTTTAACATAGTTTAAAATCATTATTATATACAAATAAATCGTATATACAACAGGTAAACCATTTGCGTGTCTAGTCACATGGTATATCTAATTTATTATGAAATCATTGTATACAATTATCTAAAGCCAGGTAGGTTTGAACCTTGATTTATTCTAACCTTCATTATTTACTAAAATTTTGAAAGCTCCTTTTTATTTGAACATCGAGTGCTGAAACTTTTATTTTTCTAACCTGGCGCGCACCGTCAGCGCACGTCGACTCGAACCCTACGCA
>PQWD01006547.1:0-36570 GCA_019425675.1 Leucinodes orbonalis
TGTTCGTGAAGTCGGCCAATCTTCACTGTGCCCGCGTGGACGACTAAGGCCTAATCACCGTATACGGGTAGGCTCGTGCCCCTCGGTGGGGACGTTTAATGAGCTGATGATGGTACATACCAGTGTTGACAGGCGAGCGGTGTTTGTGCGCGTGTGGTGGCGCAGCAGTAAGCGGTACCGGCTCCGGGCGCCCGAAGGTCCGGAGTGTGGCGGCCGGCGCCGGCTCCTCCGCACTTGGACCCGTGTTCCCTCCCGACATGCTGAACGTCGCGTACGGACTTATCTCGTACATCTCTGTAATACATCACAAGTGTAATGGCCTACTGCAGGCCACAGGCTTTACCGCACAACATAGCTATATATCCACTGACATTCACACAGCGCCATCTAGCCCCAAGTAAAGCGTAAAGCCTGTATTTTGGGTACTAAACAACGGTTAACCATACTTATATACATTTTTTTTTGTAAATACATACATAGAAAACACCCGGACCATTACAAACAGACATGTTCATGCACACAAATGTTTGTACTGCCCTGGGATCGAACTCGGAACCCTTGGTGTTGCAGTCAACGTCTCAACCGCAATACCAAATGGGGCATTGCTATGGGGATGGCTCGACCCAACCGAATGCGGATTGATGGGTGCTAACGACTACTCTGCGCATGCGTTTAAACTTTTGAAAGCTAGGAATCCAGACAAAACAGAAAATCATCTTTTCTGGCGCTTTTATTAATGCCCATTTTTTCCATATCTTTATTTATCAAATGAATTGCAAAAAAGTCGTCTTCTAATACTTGTAGATACTAAATCATGAAGTATTATAAAAATAACGATATCGATTAATAAATATTTAAAGCCTGTCCCTAATAACACATGTCATATCTCACCTATCAACATCATCATCACCTTAGATCACAAATACCAAGTCATAATATTTTTTTAAACTCTACTTTTTTTAATACTGGCAAAGATTAAAGTTCCTATCTTATGAATAGATTTAATAAAAAATATATATTGAATTTGCTTATTTATGGTGGCCGCCATCTTGGATTTAAAATTTGTCTTATTCTATTGTATTTTAGTAGTCAGGTCCCTTCGTTTGACACTCATATTGAGGGGTTTGATCATAAATATGTAATCCGCCATTTTGTGGCGGCGGCCATCTTGGACCAATTTTCAAGAAACATAGCTAAGAACACTATCGCCATATTTGGTTTAAAAAAAAATACACTCTATTAAAATTTGTTCATCCGTTCGGGAGGCACGATGATTAAATCAATTTTACCTTGCTGTTCCTTCTTGCTAACGGGATGCTTGATCGGCGATGACGTGTACACCTGCTGGCAGTTGCGGCGGTTGTCGCGTTTCTCCACGGACTTATCCTCCTCCTCCGATATATCGCCTTGTTCATACCCTTTCCTGAAGCACGATGCTGTTGGACTGCTATCGAAAAGGTGAAATTTTGAGCCTATTCCATCAATAAAGCCAGCACTTGAGATAACGTCGCAATAGTAGTAAAATTCCCTGACTAAAAGCAAAACTAATACCTATCTTGTTTATATGGAACCTTTATAAACGATAAAAAGACTCGTTTATTTTTTGTCAATACATAAATATCTAATAAGGACAAATCTATTCTATTGGTCTAGCAATCGTACAAGCAAAAGGTGGCTCAATACTTAAGAATTGTAGAATTAGAAATATGGGTCAGTGATATCAACCAATGATAAACTTATCATTGATTGATCATCATTATTTCAGTCGTAGAAGACGTTACTGAAATAGTCAACCTTCATAAATCAAAGTCAAACAAGTCAGGCTAGAGTGTCATCAAAAAAAACAACTGTAAAGTTCATCTGCTGATATAAAGGGACCTTCTTAATAAGTCACAAACTCAAACATCTGAAAAAAATACACAGTAGCTTTTCAAAAATGCTTTGTGAAATACCTTCTTCTATAGGCAAGAGCAGCTTAGTATTAGCAATGCTGCTAATAAAGCCGTCCCCGCAGCAGCCAAAAGTGCCGAGTCCCTCCCGTGGAGCCGCCCGCTCCTCCCCGAGGGGGAACTGAGCAGGGCGGGATGCGTTCTGAAATAAACAAAATCTATACTTGTATACAAATGTTTTAGTAGCTAAACTAAAAAAATAAATTATGATAAAATCGTAAGCAGCAAAGGACCACAACGTACTCTTAAAATTCTTCCGTACCGAAGCCATATTTGCAACGTTTGAAAATCATTACATAGCTACTAAGAAAGCTTGAATACAAAGCCCAGGTTGTAAATCTAAAATGTATGTAGCAAAATTTAAATTCTTTAAAAGTAGCGTCGTAAGAATATTTAGAATTATTTCATTAATTGAACAGCTTTGAAATAAAATGATTATTCAAGCAGCAGCGCAACAAATTTGAAGTTGTGAAATAAATTTTACCGCATTTTTTTAAAACCATCCACTTCACTTAATCGTATTCAATTGTTCCATTCTACGAATTTCCTTTGTCAGTATTTTACAAAACACCCTCATTAAATTGGTGTTTTCATAAGTCGCATTTTCATAAAACACATCCAAAGACTTACCACCATCCTCAGTAAGCGTAGAAAAATAGTAGTTTCCCAATGTGATTTCCAGCTGCACTTGTAGCGAGCACCTTCAAATGGTTACCAAGACGCCGGCACGAGACCGCAGATTTCGGCTTGTTCTGCCGCTGGTACGGTCTTAGTCAGCCAGTGACTCTTCGAATCCACGCACAGAAACGGTGAAAGGGCCAAGTGGGCAGCCGTTGCTTATCCCAGGTCAAAAGGTTGAATGGACGCAAGTGTGTCTGTGTGAATCAGGACCTTTTCTGATGAAGCCTCTGATGCTGAAATCGGAGACAACAGAGTTAGGTCTTATACCCGGTAATTACACTAGCAGATTCTTAAAAAAGCCTAAATTCAGTTAAGAATTTGAGAAGTGTAAAAAGGAAAGGTTATCATGGTAATGTTGCTTATCGCGCAGCTTTCAAAAAATTTAGATAGATAGATAAATAACAAAATGTATTTATCAAAGAACACACAATATTGTACGCAATAAATAAAATAACAACAAATATAACAGATATAAAAGAAAGCATTCCAAAATAGTAGCATATCTCGAGTGCATGTGTGCCGCAATGATACAAAAGGGTTATATGTCAGCACTGGTTACCATATTTGACAGACGTCGATTTCATCATCAGCTTATTAAACGTCCCCACCAAGGACGAGCCTACTCGACGCGGGTGTATAGGCCTTAGTCGTCCACACGGGCCCAGTGCGTGTTGGCCGACTACACGCACAACCTTTAATTCTCTTCGCGAGCGTGCCAGGTTTCCTCGCGATATTTTCCTTCACCGTAGAGCGTCGGATATATATAATTTTGAAATTTTGAAATCACATTGGTACCTCCCGGTAGGAAGGAAACAGTTTTCACCATTGAGTCACCGACGCTCCTAGACATGATTTAAAAATACAATATTTCTACATACGCCCCCCTTTAGTAGATACCACGAGGTCTTCACTCGGCGGCGATGCGCCCGCTGCGTTGTGTGCGGTAAGACGCGCCCGGTACAGTGTGCCGCACGACAGTTGCTCCAACCAGTGCGAGTGGGAGTCGCCTGGGAGACGGATGGACACCCACTGGTCTGAATCCATACGGGAATACTCCAGTGTGTAACCTGTGCGAACGTTGAAGTGTGAAAAAATACCGATGATACTACTTTAAAAAATAGTAACCAAACACATTACATTTGAATTGCGAAACGCCGAAAGGACGTACCGTTGGTTGTGGTCGACTCACGTTCGTGAATGAATTGAGCTTGTCGACCTAAGAAAACTCAAATCTTATCATCGAAAATACTTTATTTTCTCGTTAATTTCTTTTATGTATCTTATGAGTTATAATAAAATGTCTGTAATTACAACCGGTAGTGAAGTCATTATTTTGCATGCGGGAAGAATCAAGCATTTTCCGGGGTGTCGAACTTTAGTTCAATGGATTTTATAAAAAAAAGTTAATGTATCTGATCCATAGGCACGGCTATATTATACGGCCGGCTCTCGGACTTTAACTATTGCGACCATCAGCAATACTAATAATTCATAGTAATGTTTATTTCATAAATACACTGTACAATAAATTATTTGAACTGCTCTCACATAAGGTCACTCTGTGGCATGAGAGGCAGGCTCTTTTTAACAGTTTAGCACCATGTTGTTATTACAAAAGATTCCTAAGCGAATTCGTGCATGTTTACATAAGCGCTCGTGTAGTCTTGCATATGTGTGGATGTGTGTAAGAGAGTATGTGTGTGAGAGAGTGTGTCTGTTAGAGAGAGATGTGTGTGTGTGTGTGTGTATGTGTGAACGACAGATTGTGTTTGCGTGCGTCTGAAAAAGAGAGAAAGGGAGGGTGTGGGTGAGAGATACAGCAATTGTGTGTGTGTGCGTGTGTGAGAGAGAGAGAATGTAGGTGTGTGTGAAAGAAAGAGAGAGAGATAAATATGTGTATGTAAGAGAGCGAGTGTGTGTGTATGAGAGGGAGAGAGATAATGTGTGTGTACGTTGGAGAGAGAGAGAGAGAGAGGAGGGAGAGAGAGTGGGAGAAAGAAAGAGAGAGAATGTGCGTGTGTGTGAGAGAGATAATGTGTGTGTGAGTGACAGAGAGAGAGAGAGAGTGAGAGATAAGGAGGGAGAGAGAGAGGGGGGAGAAAGTGAGAGAGAATGTGCGTGTGTATAGGTGTAGGTGTAATAAAACGTGACATACTGGTGGCGAGGCGCGCTGGGTCCCAGACGAGGTGCAGGCGCGCGGGCGCGGCGAGCGCGACGCGGGCGCGCGGCGCGGCGGGCGCGGCGCCCCCCCGCACCTCCCACGTCGCCGCCTCCCCGCCCCACGCGTTGCGCACCGAACACGTGTAGTTGTCCGCCACGGCGCGATCCACTTCTGCCATATGATAAGGCATTGGTGAACTATTTCAACTCCGACTTCATTCTACTGCCTTAACCTTTTGACGCTAGCAATACGTATATAAGATAGAGTTATAAAGGATCGGTGAAGTTCGCAAACTCCTGCTTCATTCATTATATACTTACATTTTAACGCCAACGAATATAAGAGGGAATTAAAGATTTTTATAAAGTCCCGGAGTCCGGTGTTAAATGGGTTACGGGCGCGCGTAGTCGAATCGACCACGCCATCACATTTATTTCTCATTTCTAGTAGCCTGTCGCTATGTTATTGGAAATATAATAAAGAATAAAACGTCGTGCGGGGGGCTGCCTCCACTTTACAAATTGCAATTGTTTAAATTCCGGCGCAGTCGTCAGAAAAGACTACACGCGCCTGCCGTCGAAAAGGTTACGCGCGACGCTCAACGCGACATACACTTGTTCACGCTCGTAATAGTTCTTTGACACGTAACAAAAAACGTTACTTAAAATTATAGACGTATGCAGAGTGGTAATTCGACTGATCCTCAATTGCGCAAAAAAACAGGATATTTTAACAAACAAGCTAATTTCTCTGACCTCCTCCATAATAGCGACCTTTAGCTTCTACTTGATAGGTACTTTTATATTACTTTATTTTCAACGAAACATGCTCAACTTGAAAATTCCTGTTCACTCTCGCCTCACTCAAAGACTCGGGGTTTACTGAACAAAATAAAGACCAGAGAGGCTACTCCACTCGTAGACACTGTTCTGCACATAAAACTTTTGGTTAACATTTTAGACACAGAGTTTTGGGCACTGTTGTGGACACGAAAGTTTTATCCCTAAGAGAGACACCGAGCATAGCTCACTTCTTTGCGCATTGAGCGACTGAAGACTTGTAAAACAATCCCGTAGTCAGTGTTCGTGTCTCAACTGCGTATTAGCACATGCGTATGTTATAACACTGATCTAGAAATTTCGAAAAGAATACTTATTCAGTATAAGCAAGTATTCCCTGTCTATAATGAACCTCAGCTGCGTATGTAAGCACATGCCTAAGTTATTATACTGATCCAATGATATTCTGTATACATTAAGGTAGATACGCCATCCGTGCCTCAAAACGAACCGCCGAAGAGAGTATAGTTTGTACTCTTTTGTTAAGGTAAATGTGTTCGAAATTCGATGTGTGCTGTCACTGAATTTGGCACACTTTTTTCGATTGTTTTGTGAGTATAATAATATCATTGACTTATAGAAAGAAAGAAAGAAAGGAATGTTCTACATTCGAACTGAATCATCATCATCAGCTCATTAATCAACCGAGGGGCCCAAGCCTACTCGTATAGGGTGCTTAGGCCTTAGTCGTCCACGCGGGCCCAGTGCGGATTGGACGACTTCACAACCTTTTTAATCTCTTTGCGGGCGTCCGTAGCTTTCCTCACGGTGTTTTCCTTCACCATAAGAGCGTCGGATAACCTACATATAATTTCGAAAATTCGGAAGCACAGTACTTGGCGAGATTTGACCTCAGCCGTCCCGGTAGAAGGGGAGCAGTCCACACCATTTAGCCACCGACGCTATTGAATTACATTGAGTTAAAATTGTACTGTTCTAGAACATTCGTACTGTATACTCACTAAGTATGAGCAAGTATTCCCCGTCTATAATGAACCGGTTGTCGGCAGTAAGCGGTGGTGCGGGCCGGCGCCGCGTCCAGGCCCGGGTGACGCCGGCGCCGGCCGCGCCGCAGCGGAGCCGCGCCGCCCGCCCGCGCCCCCGCACCGCCCGCCCGAACGACCATATGCTAGCGCCCGCTGTGTATTAGAAACGAAGAAAATACATTTATTCGACCACAAAATTAAAACATCACAAGACTAGAATAGTACAATACAATTAAAACACATAAAAATAACGCAAAAACAGACGAAGAAAGACAAAAATAAATAATACGTACCACAGATTTCCCAATACAGGAGATGGGGCAAGCCGCGTTTAAAGTGCGAAAAATGTAAGCTCAACGAGCATACACTGGCTATCAGTTTACGCTCTGTGAGACGAGTCAAGACGCACGAATATTAGAAGAAATTACCGTTTTTTCCATGCCATTCTGTGCAATTGTAACATGCCATCATCGCAATGAACCAGCAAATTTTACACAGAAATATAATAACTTTTCACAGGTAAGAACCGAAAAGAAATTGCGACACTGGGACTGCCTATAAACTTGGCGGCTTGTCCAGTCTAATTGTATATTCGGATGTCTGTGATACGTACCTACCTAATAAAAAGGAAATAAAATAGAATTCTGTGGTCAAAAAGGCCCTATCTAAGCTTTTGTTGCCGTGTAGACACAATACCTGCATAGTTTTAATGCCTGCTCAGACGAGAAGGCATTTTTATTTTTTTTTTGTTAATAAAATTACATCTACAGACTCATGGTCCGTACTCTTTTTAGTTTAAGATTATTTTGTAATTTAATTATTATAATATTATGTTAGTGCTCCGCGCATGGGGCAAAGAATTGGTTAAAGGGGAATGGGATAACAGTCAGAATTAAAATAACTAAATATTTACATTAGGTAAAGTAGGGGGTGAATAATATAAATAACGGAATAAATAACATCATAAATACTCTCTCTCCTCTGTTTTATATTTATATAATAATAGTAGCAATAACTCTTACATTATTTAAGTCTTACTCTTCATTATTACAATTAGAACTTAAAATTAATACATTTCGCGATGTCCATGTGGCTACCAACGGACGTGAAGGCATTAGAAATATTCAAAAGTGGACACGGCAACGCTGTTATTCAGACAAAGCTCAACATATGACAAAACAGCTAAGTATGTATACATACATATTTAGCTCTTATCACATAATATCAGCTCATTATACGTTCACACCGATGGGAACAAGCCTAACCGTAGAGGGTGTATAAGCCTTAGTCGTCCATGCGGGCCCAATGGGAATTGGTCGGCTTCACGCAAAACCTTTCTATTACTTGGTAGGCGTGCGCAGGTTTCCTCACGATATTTTCCTTCACCATAAAAGCGTCGGATAAACGTACATATAATTAAGACAATTCGAAAAGACTGGTACGAGGCAGGATTGGAACCTGCGCCTTCCAGATCGGAAAGCAACAGTCCACACCAATGAACCACCGACGCTCTGGCGACGACTTAGCTGTTCTCCCGCAAGACCATACGCCTGCGACCGCTGTATTTAAACACTTAGCTTTATCAGGATTAACTTGACACTCTCACACACACATATACACACACGCCTATGAATGCTCAAACACATACACACACAGTTTTCCCAAAAGATATACACACAAACACATGTACAGTACACAGACTGTTCTGAAAGACTATGCGCCCGTTATATACACTTCGCTATATGGGATTTCATTTTACAATTTTATTCACACAAACGCTCGCTCAAGTACGCTCACAAACACACTTAAGTAATGATTAGTACAATTTGGGCTTCTATTAAGCACTTACAAACACTTGTTGAGACATCACAAAAAAATAATAATACGAAAACAAAAAATAATTTTGAGTTACATGATTGCCTACCTCTCGCATTAGGTTTCCTAGCCACGACAGCGCTCATTTCACCTTCACCGGAGTTAGTGGTCGCCGTCACCCAGAACTCATAGAGCTGGTGCGGCTGCAACCCACGAACCTCTACATGGTACTCGTCTTGGTCTTCCTGGTGTACCACCATTAGTTGGGAGTGCTGGCCGGTTCTGTATTACAAGGATAAATTATATGGACGACCACAGTGCAATCTACTACGATACTACGCATTCATCTTGTATCGCTGGAAGAACGGATTAATTGTATGTTATACTTCTATGAGTATAATATTGAATTTGAATACCGAAACGGGACGACACCACGTGTGATTTTTTAAGTTTGTTATGCTCCAGTGTCTAGTGTTCGAGGCATAATTCTGTCCATCGTGTCGATTGGGCAGAATTGCGCATTTATATTCACTCGCTCGCTCGCAGCTCATCACATGTTATAAAGACATAATGATTTTGATTTTGTACCCTTTTAGTGACACGTTAAGGTCGTTTTTTAAAGTTACAAATATAACATAAACTATAGGTAGGATTTATGTTTTGTGTGGGCTCGGCTATGTTTTTGTTGAGGTTGCTTATTGATTGTGCAACTACATAGTAGGTTTGTTGTTTATTTAAACATAAAAATATCACATTCTCAGAACAAACTTTTAACTTACCTTTGAGGTCTATTATATACAGTGTAGTGCTTAATCTTTCCATTCTGATGGGTTGGAGTCAACCAACTGACAATCACTGTATCTTCGGAATGAGCGAGCGCCTTTATATCCGCCGGAGCACCCGGTACTGAAAACCAATAAATACTCATTGTTTTTTAATTCTATATTTACAATAAAAAAGATGCATGGTTTTTAAATACGTCATCGTACATACAAAAGTCCGCATACCAGTGTTTAGCTTTCGACCTTAAAATTTGCGGAATGATGCATATATACCTTGACTCCCCATTTTATAGAAGTGTGGTGTTAGAAAGTGATTAAAAGTAGTCTATGCCACTCTCTTTTTGTCTTAAAAACTCAAGTCAATTTGTCGATCCGTTTTGCCGTGTAAATACAATTGTACGAGCAGGAAGTTTATTCCGGCTCGTAGATCTAAAAAGTACTGCGGGAAACGTTGGTTGTAAGGCAACGCTTCCCAAGCCAGAAAATAAGATTATATTCGGAGGAACTAACTCCCTAGAAAGCCTAGAAGTCCCTCGCCGGACGCTAGGTCGCTAGGCCCTAGCCCAGCCTAACAATATGTACATATATAAATAATAGAGAGCTTGCTCCCGGAGACCCCGGAGAGCAAGGGTTAGGAAGTTACGGTAGGTAGGGATTGAACCCGCTGCCAGTCGCGCAGGCTCACGCGACTGATCATAGTGACGGCGTAGGGTGTCTTGGCCGCAGCGGGAAATGAGACTCAACACGGACGGTTGGAATCTGGTTTATTGTTATAAGTAAGTTAGTTTATATACAATCAGTTGTTATGTACACATGTGAACGTATATCGCAGTGTGCCGCCGGTGTAAGTTGTCCACGCTGCACTCTGCGAGTTCATCGGTCAGGTCATGTCGTAATTGCGGTGTTGCTGATGGCTGCAGAATGTTCGACGTAGCTCGAACATATTCCCAACTCAGCAGAGAAGAAGCTGGCAGAGGCCCCGGAACAGGGGCCAGTGCTCGCGGGAAACTCCGGGAGCATGTTTGAATAGTGTAGCTCTCGACTCTCTGGTGGTGGTGTTGATCTTGGTCTGATCAGTTGTTGTTTGTGCGCCTCAGCAACTGGTGCCTGACTCGATGTACGTTGCACAATGTGTACAAGCTGCTCTTCTCCCAGGGACGATGCTGTAGTTGGTTGGGAGATGCCGTGAAGTTCCTGATGTACATAATTTTAGTATATTAGTTGTTGTTTTAGTGACTCCATGACTCGTTGTGTATTACGCTTAAAAGTTAAGTAGTAGTTAAAGTGAGTCGTTGACTCGATGCGTAGTACGCATGAAAGTTAAGTAGTAGTTAAAGTGAGTCGTTGACTCATTTCATTGCGTAGTACGCTTGAAAGTTTAGTAGTAGTTAAAGTGAGTCGTTGACTCGTTGCGTAGTACGCTTGAAAGTTTAGTAGTTAAATTGAGCCGTTGTCGACTCGTCGCGAAGTACACAGTGGTCTGAGTCCGAAGCCTTGTTGGTGCGGCCAAAAATGTTATGAGAATGGACGCTTGTTAGTGCGCCTTAAAATGATTCCTGCTTGAATCATGAAATTATTCCCTACCTACCAATTACATGTACAGTAGATACTATCATAGTTTATGTTCATATAATATTGATTTTAAATAATAAATATGATGTTAAGGTAAAATCGCGGCGTTTGCTTACGTTGCATAGCAATACGCGCGAGCACCGGCACCTGTTGTAATCGATAGCTACTTATGTAAGTTAATTTTGCTGATGGGTGCAAGTACCTTGTCACAATTTTAATTGCTTTGATATAATAATGAAGAAAACAACAATTCATTTGATATGATATATCAGACATAACTCTGATATAAACATTAATTATAGTAGTGAAGCGATATTATGAAATATTGAAAATATATGAGTATTAACTGTTTCAAGTAACCAATATATCGGGCGTAACTCCGATATATTATTTAGTAAAAGTGAATTAAGAAATATGAAAGTGACGAATCTCTATAGGGCACTGATAGATATTTTCGAAGGACCATTATGTACGAGCAGGAAGTTTTATTCCGGCTCGTAGATCTAAAAAGTACTGGCGGGAAACGTTGGTTGTAAGGCAACGCTTCCCAAGCCAGAAAATAAGATTATATTCGGAGGAACCTAACTCCCTAGAAAGCCTAGAAGTCCCTCGCCGGGACGCTAGGTCGCCAGGGCCCTAGCCCAGCCTAATAATATATACATATATAAATAATAGAGAGCTTGCTCCGGAGGTCCCGGAGAACAAGGGTTAGGAAGTTACGGTAGGTAGGGATTGAACCCGCTGCCAGTCGCGCAGACTCACACGACTGATCATAGTGACGGCGTAGGGTGTCTTGGCCGCAGCGGGAAATGAGACTCAACACGGGACGGTTGGAATCTGCTCATTGCGTAGTACACATGAAAGTTAAGTTGAAGTTAAAGTGACGAATCACTATAGGGCACTGATTGATTTTTTCGAAGGACCATTATGTACGAGGAAGTTTTGTTTTATTATTATGTTCGAGCTACGTCGAACATTCTGCAGCCATCAGCAACACCGCAATTACGACATGGCTGACCGATGAACTCGCAGAGTGCAGCGTGGACAACTTACACCGGCGGCACACTGCGATATACGTTCACATGTGTACATAACAACTGATTGTATATAAACTAACTTACTTATAACAATAAACCAGATTCCAACCGTCCGTTTGAGTCTCATTTCCCCGCTGCGGCCAAGACACCCTACGCCGTCACTATGATCAGTCGCGTGAGCCTGCGCGACTGGCAGCGGGTTCAATCCCTACCTACCGTAACTTCCTAACCCTTGCTCTCCGGGGTCTCCGGGAGCAAGCTCTCTATTATTATATATGTACATATTGTTAGGCTGGGCTAGGGCCCTAGCGACCTAGCGTCCCGGCGAGGGACTTCTAGGCTTTCTAGGAGTTAGGTTCCTCCGAATATAATCTTATTTTCTGGCTTGGAAGCGTTGCCTTACAACCAACGTTCCCGCCAGTACTTTTTAGATCTACGAGCCGGAATAAAACTTCCTGCTCGTACAACAATATGAAAGTTTACACACATACACTTTCATATTATAGTATTAGTGGATAGCACGCTAACTCATTGCGTTGGATTTCTACTATAACCTAATGACACAAGGTTCAAACTATGGTGTCAATACAATGATTGGCACATTTTGGTTGAACACTTGAAAGGAACAGACGAACAGCGTAGAGATGTTTGGTAGGCACCTCTACATTATAAGCTGAGTGGCGACCAATTTCGTGTTATTGTTTTGCTGTATAACTTTCAATTATTGGACTGAGTACTGATTGATGATGATTGATTTGTTTTATATGTATATGTACTGATTTAAAAGGCGAACTAACTATCCTCATGTGTGGTGCAGTAAACCGGGTGCGAAGGAGGTCCAGCCCCGGCGGCGGTGCGGGCTCGGACCGATATGGAGTAGTTCGCAGCTCGACGCAAGGCCTGCAGTACTGTCTCTAGGCCACCAGCACGTCGAGTTTCCACCTTACTCTCAAAGTCGCTTACTACCTTCAATTACCAAAACATTTTAAATTAATGTGTGTTGAAGGACAGTTATGTTAATAAAAACATATTCATATACTTGGTGGTATGAGCGTCGGTGGCTTAATGGTGTGGACTGTCGCCTTCTTCCGGGAGGGTGAGGTTCAAATCCCGACACGTACCAATGTGTTTTCGAATTTTCGAAAATATATGTACGTTATCCGACGCTCTTACGGTGAAGGAAATCATCGTGAGGAAACCTTCATGCACGCCTGCGAAGAGATTCGAAGGTTGTGGTGAAGTCGTCTAATCCGCACTGGACCCGCGTGGATGACTAAGTCCTAATCACCGTATACGGGTAGGCTCATGCCCCTCGGTGGGACGTTTAATGAGTCTGATGATGAGATAGTTGGTAAACTAGGTACAGATTTGTTAAGGTAAGTACCACCGTACCATACATCGTCCTGTGAAATACGAGTGTTTTGCACTTCTGTTTCTCGGATGAGAATACAGTAGCTGGTGACAACATAATCAGTGGATGTTTAAACAAAATATACTAAGTTACCTAGCCCTCCCCGCAGCGACCTAAGCCGAGGTTCGAGTCCCACTCTGGGACGCCCTTAGTCCTTAGTGTCATTGTTTAAGGCTGAGAGCCATCTGCGTTCGCCGCTTGCCCGGTGAAGCTGTAGAGGCTATCTGCAGCCAATAGTAGTAGTCAGTTCAAAAAAAAAACAGTGAATATTTCTGAATTGCATACCACAGTACCAGCCAATATGAAATATTACAAACCAAATAATAACCTTATTACCTCATAAATAAGTTCATATCCCAGTAGCACACCGCCCCTAGTTTCTGGTGGGGGAGGCTCCCACCACACGCGGATGGACTGCGCCGATATCGGCTCGCAACGGACTCGATCGGGTGGTGCTTCTGGTGCTGTGAAATAATACAGATTCATTCTTTAGACTATAAAAGTCTAGTCTAAATCAATAAATAAATATTCACTGACATTCACACAGCGCCATCTAGCCCCAAGTTAAACGTGAAACTTGTATTATGGGTACAAAACAACGGAAACAAATCCCTATTATACATTATTTTAAAACAGACATAATTATTATACATAGAAACACTAAGACCAATACTAACAGACATACCAATGATTGTATTGCCCGCGGAATGGACCCTTGGTGTAGTAGCCAACGTCTCAACCATTACACCAATTGGGTCGTCAACTATTTTTTCAGAAAAAATTAATACCTTCGTTTAGTATCTACGAGTATATTAAAGTCTAAATTTTTAGTTAAGGCTAAATAGTGCTGTGTGAGTTTCTTATAGTGTATTTACCTGAAACATTTCACGAGAAATCCCACACCTGATAATCATTCCAACTAATGTACATACATCATACCGCGCGTGCGTATGCACCATCTATGTTAGTGAGCAAGAAGTGTACTAACCTCCCTCTAGCGTAGTGGCGGCCCCATGCCCACGGCGTTGAAGGCACGCACGGTGACGTCATACCGCGCGTGCGGACTCACCATCTATGTTAGTGAGCGAGAAGGGTACTAACCTCCCTCCAGTGTAGTGGCGGTGACAGTAGGCGCCGGCGGCCCCGCGCCCACGGCGTTGAAGGCGCGCACGGTGACGTCATACCGCGTCAGCAGCAACGAGTGAGCGAGAAGGATGTATACCAACCTCCCTCCAGCGTAGTTGCGGTGACAGTAGGCGCAGGCGGTCCCGCGCCCACGGCTTTGAGCGCTCTCATAGTGACGTCATACGGCACGTGAGGATGCATCAGCCTTTTATTCCAGAGATATGCCGTTTAATAAGTAAAGAGACGGGTGAATACAAACCTCATTGTAGCGTAGAAGTATAAGAAATATCCTGTTATATCTTTTGAACGGAGTATAATTACTGCAACACAGTTTATATAACTAAAGCAGACATTATCGAACAATAATATGAATTTCATGTTTACCCTTGTAAAATTATTTCGATAAATATTTTTGTAGAATAAGAGCGCGCGTGCGGCTGCAGCGCTTGTAGCAATGAGTGAGCAAGATTTCATTCAACTTGCTGTTAATATAATAACTAAAATTAAAATAAAATCAAACTATAATTTAACAATAAGTCTAAGTTCGTAGTGTGAATAAATTAGAATGACAATATTGGACAAATTACTATTGGACGTGACCCAGTTCACGTGTGCTGATGCTGCGGATCGTGGTGGCTGCTCGGTCGCATTAGTCCAATAATGTTCTGGGTGCGTAGCGAGTAATAGATATAATTAGCGAGATGGATAATTAATAATAATAATAATATTTATACTAACCTCCTTCCAGCGTAGTGGCGGTGACAGTAGGCGCCGGCGGTCCCGCGCCCACGGCGTTGAAGGCGCGCACGGTGACGTCATACCGCGCGTGCGGCCGCAGCGCCGCGATGGCCGCCCGCGCCGCGCCCCACCCGCCCGCCGACAGCGCCCGCGTCGCGTTAGCGGTGGCGCCCGCTTCGCGCCACGTCACCACGTACCCTAGGAGCTCGCCGTTCCATGACTCTTGGGGCGGCGCCTGACACGAACAGTCTTACTATACAAGATGTAACCTAGGAGCTCGCCGTTCCATGACTCTTGGGGCGGCGCCTGACACGAACAGTCTTACTATACAAGATGTAACCTAGGAGCTCGCCGTTCCATGACTCTTGGGGCGGCGCCTGACACGAACAGTCTTACTATACAAGATGTAACCTAGGAGCTCGTCGTTCCATTACTCTTGGGGCGGCGCCTGACACGAACAGTCTTACTATACAAGATGTAGCCTAGGAGCTCGCCGTTCCATGACTCTTGGGGCGGCGCCTGACACATACAGTCTTACTATACAAGATGTAACCTAGGAGCTCACCGTTCCAAGACTCTTAAGGCGGAGCCCGATATAGTCTTACTATACAAAAGGTAACCTAGGAGCTCGCCGTTCCATGACTCTTGGGGCGGCGCTTGACACGAACAGTCTTACTATACAAGATGTAACCTAGGAGCTCGCCGTTCCATGACTCTTGGGGCGGCGCTTGACATAAACACTCTTAATATACAAGATAATACTAATAATCACTTATTCATAACCCAGGTGTTATACATAGTGAGTCATTACAGGTATTATTTAAGTTAGGGATTTACAATATATGGCTGCAGCAAAAGGTGAACCCTAACAACAAAACTAGTCTATATTCTGTATTTTCGGTGTCAGTGATTTCTCGGCTTCACAGTTTTTGCATAGTTAGGATTACTGATAGATCTTACTGTAATAGGTGGTAGACTCGGCACTGAGTCGTCTAGGTAGGTACCACCGCAATGCCAGATATCGTCCCGTGAAATAGAAATGTTCTGCACGTCTATGTTGCGGGATGAGAGCACTGCAGATACGAGTAGTAGATCTTATTTTTATGTAACAAAGCGTACATGACGGTCAAGTCGCTCACCTGATGGTAAGTGATACGCCCGACCATGACAAAGTAGCATTGAAAGAAAATTAACAACTGATAGATAGTTATTATTCTTCATCAATGCCACACTGCGCCCGTCTTCCGAGACAGCAGATGTTAGGTCCCATATACCTAGTTACAGTGCTACAGTGCCCTTATCCCAAAACACAAAAGTGCATAACACACGGCACAGCGGTGGTACACTAGATAACTCAGTATCGAGTCTACCACCTAGTAAGCCCTTTCTTCACATTCCCTTCTTCTATCATGTTCATATCTCCTATACCTACCTCAGCTAAGAGTTAGACACTAGGCACAATATGATTTTGACGCCAGAGTTTAGGCAAAGCCTGATTTCAAAAAAATGTTTTCATATTATTCAATTTGAATAATAAATATCCTATTTATCAAAATCAATATTATTCACCTGCCATTTCACCAATAGTTCTCCAGGGGCTGTTGCTTGAACTTGAACATTGTGTGGCGGCTCCGATGGTGCTGCAATGATAAATAATTAGTAATATTTCGGTGAGTGTGCGATGGAATTACACAAATTAATTCCAAAAGCCCGTTTCACCGTCGGGATACAAGACGCAGGCAAGTGTTCCATCCTTACGTGGTTGACATTCCATTTATCCGCACAGCGCGCTATGGTGCCTCGTTCTTATGCGCACCGCAATGGAAGTCTTTGCCTCCTTATATGTTCCCGATCATTACAACCTGGGCGTCTTCAAGGCAAGAGTTTGTTATGCTGTTTCTAGGTAGGCATGATTCATCCTTAGCCTCATCATCACTTACCATCAGGTGAGATGGCGGTCAAATGTGTGTCTAAAGATGATAAAAAAAATTATCTACAGGCATTCTATTCAACCTATCGCAGTCCACTTCTGGACGTAGGTCTCCTCCATTTTTCGCCAGATATCCAGGTCCTCAGCTTTTCTCATCCAGATTCCACCAGTGACCTTTCGGAAGTCAGCGATCCATCGGGCCGGAGAGCGTCCACTACACTTGCCGAGACGCGGTCTCCTCTCAAGAAATTGTCTGCTCCAACGGTCATCGGTTTTGCGACATACGTTACCAGCTCACTGCCACTTCAACTTGCTGATCCGGCGGGCTATGTCAGTAACTGTATTCTACGGTAAATCATTACAGGCAGTTTTCTTGAATGCGGCATCCTGACTGTAGGTTGGCGTGTTACATTGTCAAGTGAACATACTAGTCATCCATCATTGATATTACAAAATATGAGTATTCAGCTTACCTTCCTCTAGAGTCTGAATTATAATCGAGTCTGAATATTCACTGTCTCCAATAGCATTGACAGCAGCAAGGCGTAACGCGTAAACCGTAGCCGGTCGCAAGCCTTCCAATTGGTACTCCATTATCACTTCACCATCAGGATCTGGGGACACCTGCCTGAAAGAATATCAATTACATACATTTGCATATAATTTGGCTTTGTTTCATCTATAATAATATTATAAAGCTGAAGGATTTG
Organism: Leucinodes orbonalis; assembly: GCA_019425675.1. Taxonomy (NCBI): domain Eukaryota; kingdom Metazoa; phylum Arthropoda; class Insecta; order Lepidoptera; family Crambidae; genus Leucinodes; species Leucinodes orbonalis. The sequence continues at coordinate 17,737 of PQWD01006547.1, forward strand.
TTTGTTTAAACGCCCTCGCTAATCTAAGGACAACTTTTCCGATTTGAATGAATATTTCAGGGTGAGATCGTTTATTTATCGAGAAAGGTTTTAGACTGTTAATATTATCACGCTAATAACTATGATTGATAAAATTCAAAGTCTAAGTATATTGACTTTGTATTGTAAATTAAATTTTTGTTTTATTTCAACTTGCTCAGTTTCTAGTTGTATGTCTACAGATTATTCTCATAACCGCGGTCGGCAGGCACAAATCTCTTGACGGCTCGCGCCCCCACCACTCGGAGATGTAGGCGATAACGCGCGTCCCGCGAGTCCCATCACATTCTTATTCACTACTGTCTTAATGCGCGAGGCGTTTTGGATAACAAATTAATGATGAGGTCGGTGGGAAGATCTATTTACGGCACATCAAGCCGATCAGAGCTTCCTCCACGAACCACCGATGCAGGCTTCACCCTAAGGGCGAGGCCCCATTGGTGCATAACGCTTCGTTGCGTAGCGTCAATGCAATGAAACAACGTATTGTACTGAACCTGGCCTTCGATCGGCCGACGATAGGCGGCTTGCTACTGTCCTAATTCGCGAGGGCGTCGGACTTCCTCTCAATGCTATGGCCAGCGGACATATACACGTCCTCATGGCCCGCAGCTGCAGGCTACACAACCTCTGTACAACGCGGTCGGCGGGCAGGTCCCGAGTGGGCGCGTCTCCCCAGTACAGCGCGGCCCGGGCTTCCCGGAAGTACTGTACCTTTCCGACTATTGAACGACTAATGACTGCTCGCTTTGCTGTCTAAACGCGGTTTAGCTTTCAATGACGCAGTCATCTTACAAGCCCTGCGATGGTGAATCAGCTCGTAGCTGTAGACGGTATGCATCGCCAACAAAATACTGTACCTGCGAACAACTTCTGATTGCGTGGTACTGTCTAAACCCGAAAGGGCCGTCGGATTAGATACTTTCAGTGACACGGTCAGCGAAAAGTTCTAGTGTCAGCACGTCTTCTACCACTCGTGGCTGCAGGATACAGCCTAACGCTGTATGAATGATAATTTTATGTGTTATAAAAAGCCATATCTTCAGCCTTAACGACCTAGGAAGCTATTAATTGTAAGTTTGTTAGTGCTCAGTTTTTCTTTTTTTCCAAATATTTTTATAGCCTATTATATTTTTAAAAGAGTCCTGAAATCACGCTATGTACACCATCTCTGGGCTACAGTCTTGTCCTGTGAACTGTTTTATTTTAATGTGTTTCATGTAAAGACTGCATCCTGTTTGTGTACCATAAATAAATAAATGAATGCCAAAAGAATACCTTTCAATAACGCGGTCGGCGGGCAGGTCCCTAGTGGGCGCGTCGGCCCAGTGCGGCGCGGCCCGCGCGTCCCACGGCCCGCAGCTGCAGGCGGTAGGCGCGCACGCGGGCGTTGCCGTCGTACCCGCGCCGCCACTGGACCACGGCGCCGCGACCGCTCGACAACGACGCGCTCAGACCGCGGGGGGCCTCCGGGAACTCTGCCGCGTCATACCAGTTGTACTAGTGTTGACGAACTATCGATTGTTTAGATTGATCGATAGGACTGTCCATAATAAATAAATAAATATCCACTGACATTTACACAGCGCCATCTAGCACCATATTAAGTGAATAGCTTGTAATGAGGGTACGAAAATAACTGATAAATAAACTTATATCATTTTTTTATAATAGTAATGCCCGGGGACCGAGCCCGGAACCCTTGGTGTAGTAGCTTACGTCTCGACCATTACACGACATGTGTTATCAAATCAAATATAATTGAAACTATTTATAGTTTTGCCAATAATAAGCTTCGATAGAATCGATACGAGCGAAAATTTTTCAGTATCAGTTGCGCTTATTGAAATTTATATTTTATAAATCTTTGTAAAATTGGCATTTACTTACGATTTTTAAGGTGCTAAAGAATGACTAAAAATAGGTGCTGTGACAAATGAATAAAAGTATGATTGAAGTTTCACATTGTTTACATCATTTTTAAAACCATTTTAACTTTATTTATTTCTTTAATTTTTTTTAACAATATTAACATATGTACATACAATTCATATGGTGAAACATGTTCAAATTCAAATTTAAAATTGGAATTTGGCGAAACATGTTGAATAAATATTTGCCACCTAAATGTATTATAAATATATTATATTATAATGACTAAAAAACTCACCTTGAACAGCTAAATATATGAGCAGCTCGTCCCTCCCATAGGCATTCTCCGCCCGGCACCGATACACGCCGGAGTCGTGGCGCTCCGCGTGCGCTATGTTCAATTGGGAGCTCACACCACTGTCTGATCTCTTCTCTGATACTGATACTCTGCAATATTAGTGCATTAAGAAGTAGGAAGAAATAGGAATAATCTTTGACACAAATGATATCGAAAACTTGCATAATGTACGAAAGTCATCAGGGATGGTCTTTGGTATAATTGTTAAATTGAAACAGATTAAATGAATATACAGATTAATTAACGAAAAAGTGAAATAAGATAATGTTTTCATTATAGACATAGAACTAACAAAAAGACATCTCTATTGTACATTCCTATTTTCCATAGCAGACAATAATATGACTAGTGTTGATATGTGACTGAAGCTAAACTACAACAGAAAAAAAGATGAATTGGCTACTGTGACTGAGAATTTTCGTGATTCTATTAGTGATCACTAAGACTTCTTTTATTAGCGTAAATTAATCTTACTTCCGTGCCTTAATAACCAATATTTATCAGAAAACTACAAGGTGCTAGACTCGATACTGAGTCATCCAGGTGGGTAACACCGCAGTATTAGATATGTTCCCGTGAAACAGGAGTGCTATGCGCTTTTGTGTTTCGGGATGAAGGCACTGTAGCTAGTGAAATTATCGGGTATAAGAGACCTAGCATCTGTTGTTGACAGGCACAGAGCGGCATTGATAAATAATTTCTGTATATCAGTTGGTCTCCTTTGTCATGGTTAGGCGTATCACTTACTATCGGGTGGCCGTTCTGACCGTACTGTACACTTATAACATAAACAAACGAAAAGGAGGCTATAAATTTAAGATTTATGATACTAACCGGTATGTGCTGAGATCAACTCGTTTCATGTTATGAGTCCACTGCAACTGTATCGGAGGGTCTCCTCGTGCGTCGCATTGCAGAGTCGCTTGAGCGGTTCTCTTCACCGTCATGTTCCTTGAAGAGTATTCAAAGTGAGCGGGCTCTGTAATGTATTTAAATAGAGGAAATACTGAAATCATTGGAATAATTCATAAGCAACGGTGGCTAATAGGTGTGGACCGATGCCTTACGATCTGGAGGGTGCATGTTCAAATTCCGCCCACGTACGAAATGTTTTTACGAATTTTTCAAATTTTAATGTACGTTTATCCAACGCTCTTACGATGAAGGAGAACATTGTGTGGAAAACTGCGCACGCCTGCGAAGAGATTTAAAGGTTGTGCGTGAAGTCGTCCACGGAGCCCGTGCGGACGACTAAGGCCTATACACGTTATATGGGTAGGCTTGTGCCCCTCGGTGGGGACGTTTAATGAGATGATTATGAATTCATAAGCTGTTTTTTTTTGCCAGAAGTTTGTTGCGCCTGGCTCTTGTTTTTTTTTAAAGATGCCTGGTTTTTGACGAGTTCATTATTATACGTGTTCCACAGACTGGTGCTGTATACCGCTATGGGAATTAGGGAGTGCGCTCTTGTTTCCTCGAGCTCTATATAAAAGGTTGCGAGCTGATGCAATATTACATCGTAAAGTACTGGTTGTGTTCGACATTTATTTTATTAATAATAACATTATTTATTGAATATAATTACTAAAAAAACCAGAAGTTTAAATATAAAATTTTGGTAGTTAATAATAATGGCCGGTAGAGATTTGTTAATAAACGGAAATCAACATAACATGAAGTTCTTTCAGGCAGAAGATAACATTGTGATCGAACAATATCTGTCCAAAGGTACCCAATAAAGAATCAGCAGAAGTAGAATTGACCAAAGATTTAAGTTAAATATAAATCCCACCAAAAAAAATTAATATTAAATGTGGCCAAAACGACCACATAGCGCTTGGCCCGTGAATAAGATATCAGATGTCAAGTAGAGTCAAGCTTCTTAATCTACACAACTTAATTCTTATTCTTAATATAACTCAACCAACCGTAATCAACAAATTCATCATAATCAGTAAATATGTATGGCTCCAGATATTAAGATAATGTAAGGGTGACTATTTGTTATTATCACTCACCATTTACAGAGATTGTGATGATTTTCGACAAGCCTCTCCCTATACCGTTCTCTGCACGACACATGTATTGACCCTCGTGGTGGTGAGCAGCCGGGGCTATGCTTAATGATCCATTCGAAAGCACTGAGAATTGTAAATCCAAATTTGACACCGGGTCTGAAGTCTGCTCCAGAGCCTGAAACATTTCACATAACACAAAGTTATATGAATGTGTTCTTTATCCATGGCTTTGCTGTGCTGGAAGCGTTACGACCTGCATGGGGACGTCGATAGAGCGTCGGTGGCTCAGTGGTGTGGACTGTCGCCTTCTTACCGGGAGGGCTGTGGTTCAAATCCCGACACGTACCAATGTATTTTCGAATTTCGAAAATATATGTACGTTATCCGACGCTTATACGGTGAAGGAAAACATCGTGAGGAAACCTTCAGGCACGCTTGAGAAGAGATTCGAAGGTTGTGTGTGAAGTCGTCCAATCCGCACTGGGCCCGCGTGGACGACTACGGCCTAATCACCCTATACGGGTAGGCTCGTGCCCCTCGGTGGGGACGTTTAATGAGCTGATGATGATGTGCTCGCATGAGGCTGACCTAATCGGATACATATAAACAAAGCCCCATTTACTATCCAATAATGGTGCCCAAAATACATTTGCTTTTTTTAAAACTTAGATACAATTGCTTAAACGTTTGACATTTCTTTCAATACATAATACTATCATTAAGGACTACTTCTATGGCATACTTAACTTTATATTAGATAATATTTTTAAGCCTGTCACTAATGAGACGTAATCATTGTCAGTACGAACATTTTAATGAATGATCACCATCGTCATTATTTCTCTAACTGCAGCGAACAGATCTTCTCACATAGTATAGCTATGGGCAGATTGGGCTGGAACCCACCACGCTGCACACGGTTTGGTAATTAATTATCTTACAGTCCTTTTAGCCATGCTATTCTAGGCTCGGATATCCCTTAGTTGCGCAATTTGCCAATATCTGAGTACCTAGTAAGGCTGAAACATCTTGTGGCTCGTAAACCCAAATTGGCGCAACTGAAACCAAAAAATTCTTATGTTGGTATCTGACATCTTCAATGCTTTAAACAAAACTAGATCTAATTAGTTCCCAAATAAAGACTATATTCCATAAAATAGAATTTTACGCACCCTTTACTGCTAATCTAGCAGTGTGGTTTACTTCAGCTGCAGAATTTGTCGCTACACATGTATATTCACCACTATGTTTAGAAGTCACATGTGAGAATATCAAAAAAGCTGAATTCGTCCAATGATTTCTCTTGAACCTGAAAGAAGCAAAGAATTTGATAAAATTACTTCATACGATTCCATAAATCAATAAATCCAACAGTATCGTTACAACAGCACATCTATAACGATCTGTTATGTCAAGAATATGTAAATTAAATTACAATTGAATTTAATTGGTGGTATGAAATGTTTTTACTTTATAATCAAATATTATAATTAAATCCGTTTACTCTCTATCAAGATCATCGTCGGTGGCTCAGTGGTGTGGACTGTCGCCTTCCTACCGGGAGGGCTGAGGTTCAATCCAGACACGTACCAATGTATTTTCGAATTTTCGAAAATATATGTACGTTATCCGACGCTCTTACGATGAAGGAAAACATCGTGAGGAAACCTTCATGCACGCCTGCGAAGAGATTCGAAGGTTGTGTGTGAAGTCGTCTAACACGCACTGGGCCCGCATGGATGACTAAGGCCCACCTATACGGGTAGGCTCGTGCCCCTCGGTGGGGACGTCTTATGAACTGATGATGATGACTCAAGATATTCCGCCAGAATAACAGTGCTGGTGCGGCGTATAGCGCCACAGCAGCTGATATTGAGGTGAAACCTTTTGACCGTATGGGTTAATTTTCTATTGTTCTTATCTCCTGTAATGTTTTTGTTAAACTGTGTTATCTTGCAATTGTGATTATTACATTTCTGTATCCGTGCGTAGTTTTGTGTAAAGCCAATGTTTTTCTACCTTCCTTAATGCTTAAATTATAAATGATAATTATGAGTTAGTGCAGATACGGGTGACCCAAAATTCCTGTCCACCGAATTTCCTTTTTTCTATTCCTTTTTGAACGCCGGGAATCCAGACAATAGAAAATATAATGTGTCTGGTGCCTTAAGGCGTCTTTGGCGGTCAAAGCGTTGAGGTTGACAACGCACTTGGTGCTCCTTCCGAGTAACAACTACCATCAGATGTATCTTCTACTCGTAGGTATGCCTGCCTTAAAATAATAAATGCATTACTTTAATTATTAATCATAAAATCTACCTGTAAACTAGTCGGTATGTGTTGCCCATCTTTCAACCAGGAGAAGTATACTGGTTTGTCCCCAGAAGTAATTCCGCATAGAACTTGTACCGAACTTCCTTCCACGAGGTCGGTTGGAAATGAAAACCCCGCTATTTTAGGAGGGTCTGTAAAGAGTTGAATTACAATGTTTATGTTTAGTAACAGGCATAGGAAACGTGTAATTTCATATTTCATGCAGGTAAAATGTGAGTTTTTTTAAAGGCTTATATTTCGTCCTCACCGAACAAATCTACCTGTAAAGGGTTAGTCGTGCACGCGGACCCAGTGCGGAGTGTTCGCCTTCACGCACAACCCTTGAATCTCAGGGTCGCAGGTGTGCGCAGATTTCTTCACGATGTTTCCCTTCACCGTAAGAGCGTCGGATGGTACGTGGCGGGATTTGAACCTGCGTCCTCCAGACGGGAAGGCAACAGTACACACCAATAATTCTCAGACGCTCTCAGAAGTGAGTTAAAATGACTTAATGAGCGTCGGTGGCTCATTGGTGTGGGCACTTCAAAGGGTGGAAGTCAGCCAATCCGCACTAGGTGCGCGTGGTCGACAACGGCCTATACATCCATTATGGGTAGGCTCGTGCCCCTTAGTGGGTACGTAGGGTCATGTTTAATGAGCTGAGCATGATAAACTCACTTCTGACAAATATTTGAATATCCTTTTGAGCGTATTGTCCCGTAGGTGAGGTCACTCTGCAGGAGTATACACCAGCGTCGGCCGTCTCCGCTGGCCATAGCAGCAGTTCCCCTCCCAACCCGGAGAGTGCTCGACCTCCAGTGGAACTCATGTCAAGGCCTCCACGTTGCCATCTAATTTCACTAGAAAATAAACATTAAAATTTAAATAATATTTTTAAAACAAATAAAGGATATTGGGAGTTTTTTATGTTCCAAATCAGAGATTTCTGATTATTTTTTTATATGCATTAATTTATTATATGGAGACTATTTTTTAACAACCAGCATGTGTAGCTTTAATTAATACATTATTATATGATACACGTTTGACGCAATACTATTTGTTTAATAATGAATATGCACAAAAGTGGCAAAGGAAACAGTAGTTTCGTCATGAAAATGAGAAGTAAACATTATTTTCCTAAATTATTAATTTATCATCGTCAACCTTTAACGGTTCATTGAAAGGCACAAGCTTTCTAGCACAGTATAGAAAGGTACAGGTTCACTATAATTTCTACAACTATCTATTATTAATTTAAGAAGAAGAATGCTTTAAAAGTTATGAGAGAATTAGAGAAAGAAAAGTTATCAAGTTTAGACATTTGAAACAGGATTTCTATCTACAGGATTATAAAAAAATAGGTACCTATATTGACTACAGAACAAAAGAAAATGAAACTTATAATTTTACTAAGCAAATGCACCTCCATCAACCTGATTGGAAATCCGGAGTAGGGACAGTAGATGGTGGTGTTGACTCCAGCCACCACACGGATGGGGCCCACGTTCCTGATGGATGGAGGACCTGAAACATTCGGATTTTATTTGTTTATTAAGACATTTTAAAAAGCAATGGCTTGCATAATATTTCAATTAGAGGTAAAAAGTGCGAATTAACTAGACTCTAATCAATCCGATCAAGTTATTTTTTTTAAAAAGACGAATGGTTGAATTAATTCCGTAACCATAGTGGTGCCCTAAAGGATGAACAAATAGAATTATATTATAGAGAGGCATAAACAATTCTTGGGCATTGACAAGTAGATTCAATAACCTTTACGACCTAGTAATTTTAATAATGATTTATAGGTAAGTCAAACATAATACAAATTTAAATACAATGATGAATGATTAATGACTTGATCTATAACAATTAAGTAGGTGCATGTAGTCCACAAGGGAGACGATATGCTGACGGCCCATTAGAATATATTTGTTAACACAAATGCTAACCCCGTAAGTGCCGTAAGAGGCGGCGTAGGGAAAAGAAAAAAGATAGCAACTTTATCAAAAAACCTTTTATAAGTTGTACCCAACACGCCCGTCAAGCGTGGATATTACTGCCAATCCTCTCAATATCGATTAAATAAATCCAGCAATAAAATTTTGCAGGCTCTTAAACTAAGGCTCTTTAACTAGCCAATTAATTATTATAAAATAATAATCCCACCATAAACGTTCAGCCTTGTGGAATGCTCGACAGCTCCTCTTGAGTTGTGCGCGCGGCAGGTATACCGCCCTCCATCTTCAGGCCTCACTGAAGTTATGTTGAGGTAGCTCACCACGTCGCCATTGGGGTTCATGAACTGGGTTACGGTTCTGGAAGAAGTATCATATTTGTAAAATTTACTAGGTGTCAGAACAGAGTCTACTCTCTACTAAGTCGTCTAGGTAATTTACTAGGTGGTAGATATTGTCGAGTAAAATAGTGTTTTGCACTTCTGTATTTCGGGGTGAGGGCACCGGATAAAAGAAACCTAACATCTGTTGTCTCGTGTGTCGGGCGCAGTGCGGCATTGATGGCGAAGAATAACTATATCAGTTGTTGGTCTCCATCAAGGCCGCTCTGTGATGGTGAGGCGGATCACTTGGCATTAGGTGAGCGTCTTGACCGTCCTGTACACGTGGTAACATAAAAAAACGTGCACATTTTCAGTTCACGAGAGCTACGTTCCGTATTTGTTAGAATGCGCCAGGGTCAATAAATAAATAAATGTCCACTAACATTCACACAGCGCCATCCAATCCCAAACTAAGTATACTTAACGTAAACTAGAACTGTAATATGAGTACAAAACAACGAACGAATATACATATTTTTTTATAAAGACATACTTTATATACATAGAAAACGACCAGACCAATATAAATAGACATGTTATGCACACAAATGTTTGTACTGCCCATGCAAAGATATAAGTTAGGACTTGTCACGTCAACATCTTTTTTATGAACCACTAATATGAGACAATCAGAAAGGTAACGTTGAAAATGCTAAGACCCGAAGAAGATCTCCTGCTTGATAGGTATTTCATATTACCTATGCTGCCACCACAAAATTAGTGCTTTGGGTACATCTGTATTCATACTGAAGGACAGCAAATAAAATTCCTGAATACTGTGATGGATGGTGGGCAGCAGCGCCATCTTACGTACTGGTTCATACTGCGGACACCAACCCGCCTGCCCAGCGTGGTAACTACGGGCATTTATCCTTCAATGAGAAGCGCCAGAAAAAAACAGCCCCCAGTTCCCGGCAGCTCCAGAACAGCTAAGTCGTATTAAAAATGCTAAAAGTAACATACGTTACCTCTGTGGAGTATTATGCTCTTCCACGGGCTGACTGTCCAGGAGCCAGGTGAACCTGGGTGATGGCGACCCTGATGCGGCGCAATGCAGCGCAAGCGCTGGCCCCGGGTGCAGCGCTTGCTCTATAAACGTGTAGTGTAATTCAGGAGCGGTATCTGAAAATAAGTTGTTAATGAGTTAATATTCTTCTTTTTCATTATATAGAGTAGTTTGAGTAAAATTTGAAAACAATTCAACCGACCACAGTGATAAAGTTTTATTAAGCACTCTATGGCTTCTGGTATGGTTTAATATAACGACCACCAAACAAAGTTTTATTTTCAGAGAATCAGGTCCACCCGTAATGTCCGCTAAATTGTTTATCGATTTGGTCCTTTGTGCCACCGATTATCTTCTTGATAATCGGGGGCGAGTGTTATCATGGTACTATTCTGAAATGAAGCAACTAGAATATAAAAGGGTATTTGTAGGTACTGTTTTTTTACTGCACATACAGTTTATATGATAGTTTCAGTTAGTAGATTCTGTCGCTTGTATTGCTCAACTAATTGCGGTTTAAGGCCGGTATTCTAGAACAAGACTGAAACATTGATCTTTACTTAAATAGAGTTAGAAATGGATGTGGCTAAATTATCTTTCGTTGGCGGGCTAAAAATATTTAGTTTTGCCGCCGATAACATAATACAGATGAAGATGATTCCTCTATCATCCATGACGATTTGACACTATCCCCTTGCTTTTTGCTGACTAGGCATTACTCAAAACCATCCGTACCGTAATGACATTTGAATCAATATATCAATGCATCAGCATGATGGATGCGTTGCAAACGGGTGTCCATTTCACTTTTTCCACGCACCCGTCAAAACAGAATCCAATCAACGCGGCGGAATGTTCGCAGTAAACAAAAGCCGACGCGATGAATGGCGACCCTCGATCACCAGCCATAATGGCTAGGGATATATGAGCTGGATATTTTATTGCTGTCCTCCTAAATGAGACAGAAAGTAAGGTTTCAATTTATGAAGAAATATGGATACTGGTATATTATTTATTTGTTTATTTTTATGATATAAAGTGATCAGGACGGTTAGTTCGCTCAACTGATGGTAAAATTACCTGACCACGACAGAGCAGTATTGAAGAAAAACAGTCAATGTTATTATCCTTCGTCTATACCGGCCTACACCCGTCACCCGAGACACCGCATGTTAGGTCTCATACTCGTATATTCGATAATTTTACTAGCTACTGTGCCTTCATCCCGAAACACAAAAAGTAGACACACTTATTCCACGTGACGATATATACGGCACTGCGGTGGTATCTCCCCTTTTTTAATTTTGCTTCTTCTTGTATTAAGGTTGGCAGCACAATCGTTATATTCGGAGTTACGAGTAACGTTAGGTGTCGATATCACTTACCATCAGATGATCCTTACTCGTTTGCCTACTTAGGTAATTACTAAAATTAATTATTGCCAGAGAGCAGAGTGGCTAAGCGCTTACTTTTTTCAGAACTTCAGGACGGTAAGCGTAAAAGCGGTGGCCAGTACCTTAGATACAAGGATGTTCTAAAAAGACATATGAAAAGATGCGAAATTGAGCCCTCTCTCTGGGAGCGTGCAGCAGCACAGCGCCCGGAATGGCGTCGTCTGATTCAGGATCGGGTCAATGCTTTTGAGATTAAGCGTCGCCAAGACATGGACGATAAGAGGGACGAGCTTAAGTCTCGTCCACGTAGAGCTCCCACTATCACTTTGTCGGTGGGGTGTTGACTTGCCCGAAGTGTGCTCGCACCTTTACGCACAAAATTGGCTATGCGAGTCACCAGAGAGCGCACCAGAGGGCAGGGCAATAACAATGAGCTGCTCCAGTATTTCGGTCGCTGTGGTCGAAAACGGCCAGGATTATTATTATTAATTACTAAAAAACACTTCGTTATCATGCATATGCAATTTAGCTTTACGTCTCGGCTGTTTAGCAACAGATTTTCTATTTTGCTTTTGTGTAAAAATTTGAGATGTTACTCAAGTGTTTCGAAGTAATACGATCCTTTGCTTATTAGTCAGAGTCCCGTTCTTTGTTTGGAAGGATTAACCATAGTCCGGCAACTTTGGATATCTTTTCACTATTATTATCATAACCAGACATTAAAAAGATTTGGAAATATTTCTTCCTTTAAATAAAGCAAGGCCTGATATGGTCAATGGATACAAAGGTTACAAGAGACCTTTACAAGTATATATAAGTTATATAACAATCATCATCATCAGCTCATTAAACGTCCCCACCGAGGGGCACGAGCCTACCCGTATACGGTGATTAGGCCTTAGTCGTCCACGCGGGCCCAGTGCGGATTGGACGGCTTCACACACAACCTTCGAATCTCTTCGCAGGTGTGCATGAAGGTTTCCTCACGATGAAGGAAATTCACCGTAAGAGCGTCGGATAACGTACATATATTTTCGAAAATTCGAAAATACATTGGTACGTGTCGGGATTTGAACCTCAGTCCTCCCGGTAGGAAGGCGACAGTCCGCACCATTGAGCCACCGACGCTCCCCAGTTATATAACAATGTGACGCGCAAATTATGATCCGTAATAAAGTTATATAACATAGTTTATCACAGGCTGTAACGTTGGGCTGTTAACTAGAAAATATATGGCCACCCACACGACGCGGAATAATAATCAGGTTTTGTGTTGTAAATGATCATTAGGTTTATTTATGATTTCAGCTAACTGGACAAAGAGAAGACAGAGAGACATGAACAACTGAATTAACATAGTTTTCCATCATGTACTTCAGTATTTTTGAGATGGTAGGGACTAGGCCAAGACATTATATAAAGAATTACACCAGCACATACATAGGAACTAATGACATATTTGATAAGATGTAAACAAAAAAACGGCATTCTAAGCAAAAAAATATTTTCAGTCTTATCTGGGTTAACGTTTTATGATTTGCAAAGTAATCATCAATGGAGCAACCAGTTATACCAATTACGGAGGCATGAATATAATTTATAATGAGTATTAAAATTACAACAAATAAACGTTTTCATAATATAGACAGTTTTCATAAATTACACACATATTAATATTTGTTACATCCCTTTTTATTATGGATCATAAAGTGGTCGATTACGTTGGTCCTAACCAAATACAAGAGAATGTCTCATGTAACATTATCCCACCATGGTCTTCAGAAATTCGTGCAATTCAAGTCAGATGTTCACATTTACCTGCAAATGAGCTTACACTTCTCGTGTTACGTTTCATTTATACCTAATAACACAAACATTTCGCAGCCGTAACAATAAAACCCATACAAAGGGTGGAGAGTTATGACGCTCTAAATTTGTAGCGGAAAGCGTTTGACGATCATAATCACATCTCAGCTGATAACCAGCGTCAAGTGACCACGTGTTTAATAAGATTTTTAGTTTTGCTACCCGTGGTGTTGGATACTCGCCTGTAGAAAAATGTAGCCTGTGTGTTTATCCAGGGTATTACCTATCAAAATATTTTCGTAAAGAGCGCAGCTCGCGCTGTACAACATTACTTGATTTTCCTAAATTTTTTTTTTAAATACATGTAGCCTAAGTTTTTCTTATTACATCAGCTACCTGTCATTAAAGTCCTGTCAACATAAGTCCCACTGTTTCAGAGATTACCAGGAACAAACAGATAGACGGACAAACAGACAAAAATCTAAAGAAATATTCTTTTGGTGTATGCTCCGTATGTATAATATTCATAATTATGCATGTAGAAAAAAATGGTTATTTTAATATTACAAACAGACTTTCAATTTTTTTTTATGTACAGGTATATAAAGTTTGTGGAGAAAGAAAATGAAGTGCTATAATTAATTTAAGAATACTTCAGATTTTTTGACCTCATTTATTCATACACATTCGACGAAAGGCAACGTTGTTTCACGCCGGTTTTCTGGGAACTATGGTATTCCGAAGAGACAGCCCATTCGTGCCGAATCTTGATTCTTCCATAGTTCATTATCTTAAGTTTATTGCTGTACTGTTTGAAAAATTATAAAATGAAATACAGACTTTAAGAACTATTACATGACTTTACTAATAACTATTTTAGATGATTTAGAAACAGAGTAATTAAAATTATTCGTCGCCTGCTTTTATAACTTTCACCACATACAAAGCTGGCACTTTGCCCGTTAACAACGTTAACTCTTATGTAAACGATGCATCGTTTTGTACGAATTTATACGAGATGCCCAACGCTGATATTGGGCTACTAATTGTGGGGCTAATTACTGACTGCCATTGTTTTCGCGCCATTGGGAATTCAGCATCGTTTTGGCTAGCAATTATTTACTTAATACGAATAACAGCTTTTCTCGTTAAGTTTTCAAATACATCTACATACAATGTTATTGGTCCTAGAATTACACCCTTAGCAACTCCCTTATTATCAACCACGATTATGTTAATAATTATGAAACCATAGTATCCATGTAGCTTAGATTGCAACATTAAGTCATTTATGACTAGCTTGATGATGACTTATACGGGAACTAATAATAGGTAATTCGATTGATGTTAAAATGTGACACGTGAAGGCTTTTGACACTAACGGCATAGTCATAAAATCAGACGTTGTTAATGTGATTATTATTATAATAGAACGCTTTATTGAAATCAATTTCACGATCCATTCAATCTTATTATATCAAACCGTTGGTTATGTGTCGATATCTTACATTTAACGAGTCCTTTGACCGCCCATTATCGCAGTGAGTAGCATTGAAAGCTAGCCCATAGATTTTCTATTATCCTATTAGGCCCGGCTCATCCGCAATTTTGACTTATGACCCCACCATTACTGGAGTTACTGCACGGCAGTTAAGTTAACTCATGGAAATATGATAGGTTCTAAAAACTAAAGGTTGCCATTATGAGAACATTGGCTGCCTCCAGATTTTTAAAAAAAGTTGAAACTGATAAGATTAATTTTGTAATTCGATAGTTTGAGCGCTATTAAATTATCTCCGATTGGTTGAAATATTTACTTTATTTTCTTAATCTATTAAAAATGCGTCAGGTAATTACGATTGAAATAAATAAAAAGTAAAAATGAGTTGTTAGATATAGTCGTCATGAAATTTCCCCTAAAATGCATTTGATTTTTGTTTTAAAAATGTTTCGGGAATATAACTATTCCCGCACATTATACGTGCATAGTGTAAGGCTGTAACGCGCCAATTATGTGATAGCCATGAAACAAAATGTCGCCCATTGCGTGTCCCTCGGACGGAATGCCGCGAATGTGACGAGCCGCCCATTTGGCGCAGCTCTGAATTGATTACAGTGGACGTGGGGCTCACTGTGAGCGTGCCACAAGTTATAGGAGATAGCGTGTTCATGTGTGTGTGTTGCAAAACAGTGAATACAGAAAAGTATACAATTTTATCAATAACTTTATGAATGACATAGCCCGTTTCCAGTCAGAAATATAATGTTTAGACGTTTCTACTGAAATAATATACGAAACATGTATCTTTTGTCATACATACATTTTGTCGTATACGTTATTTTTTATGTGATAAGGTGCAAACGAGTTGACAGATTTCCTAATAGAAACTAAATACTGCCGCCCATCGACATTTACAACAATAAAGTATCTACAAGATGCGATGCGATGCTACCTGGAAGTAATGAGAGTAATTCGAATTTTTATTAGGTATTTCCATTATTTTCTTATACAATTATTTTAGTAAAGAACTTTTCGCATATTGATTTCGGTAAAATAAAAAAAAGATATTTGAGCAGACATCATCATCATTACAACCTAGAAAGTCCACTGCTGCACGAAGGCCTCCCCTAATGATTTCCACGCGGACCGATCCCTTGCAGTTGACATCCATCTGCTACCTGCCACCTTAACCAGATCATCAGACCATCTGGTTGGGGGTCGGCCTACGCTTCGTTTTCCGTTACGCGGACGCCACTCGAGAACCTTTCCGCCCCATCGGCCATCGGTTCTACGCACTATGTGCCCTGCCCACTGCCACTTCAACTTGCTTATCCTGTGGGCTATGTCGGTCACTCTAGTTCTCCTACGGATATCCGTGTTCCGGATCTTATCGCGTAGGGAAACACCTAACATAGCCCTTTCCATAGCACGTTGAGCAACTTTAAGCCTATTTAAGAGGCCCTTAGTAAGCGACCACGTTTCACTTCCGTATGTAATAACCGGCAACACACACTGGTCAAAGACTTTCGTCTTCAGACACTGAGGTATTTTGGACGAAAAGATCTCCCTTAACTTCCCGAACGCTGCCCATCCTAATTTGAGCAGACAATTGGACTTCAATTAAGATTAAGCTTAACTTAACTCTAGACACCATTTCATTTACAAATAGTAAAATTATAAGTTTAATTGCATTAACAAATTATTTATTTTAGTTGCTTATGAACAAAAGATAATAATTATTATCTCTCAAATTATTTTAAACGACAGGTAGCAAATACGCTATTATTTTATTTTAAACAATTAGCCAGTAAGCTGGCTATATTACCCGCTTCTATTGAGCAGAACATATCCTGTAATATTAAGACTTTGGAATTTGTTCCAAATAATTTAAATTAGTTACTAAGACAAAAGAGGAAGCCTGCATACCAGATATGTTATATACTATGACAACAGAGACACCTTTTAGAAATTCTTTTAATATAGTTCACCAAAATATTCAAGGTTTCTCTGGAAAGGATTTAGAAGTAGGATTATTCCTGGAACACAATAATATACATGTATTAGGTCTAACTGAACATTGGCTTAGAAATAATAATAATTTAATAAGCATTGACAATTATAAAGTTGGCAGTTTGTTCATGAGAGTGTCAGCTATTAGAGGTGGATCATTATTATTAATACGAGATAATTTGAAATTCAAAGAAAGAAAAGACATAGTTGAACTTTCAATTGAACGAACTATTGAACTCTCATGTATAGAACTCCAGCAATTTATAATACTCTGTGTATATAGACCACCATCGTCCGATTATAGTTTATTTGAATTCACTATGGAAGAGGTACTTCAAAAAGTTTGTAAATCCTCCAAGAAGGTGGTTGTGTGTGGAGATTTCAACATTAACATCCTAGATTCTACACAAAACTCTGTACGGTTCCTTAATCTATTTAAATCATTTAATTTAATAAACCTATTTGCAGAACCTACAAGGGTCACTCCAACTACAGCTACCTGTTTGGACAACATATTTTGTGAAAATAATATATTAGGGAAATCTCTAGTAAATTGCCTACAATCTGATCACTGTGGACTATTAGCACAGTTCAAGCATCATCATGTCTCACAAAATCTAAACATAGTTCATAGGCCAATAACTAACAACCGGATTAATAGATTCAAAAACACTATCGATGAAAAATATCGCAATTAAAACTAGGGAAGCAAGATGCAAATATTTTATATGAACAGCTTTTTAATACTGTTAAAAATACATTTGATAAAACGTTCCCTACTCAAAGTATTAAAGTTAACAATTCTAAGTCAAAATTTAGTGAGTGGGCCACACCAGGTATTTATAAAAGTCGGGCTAGATTGTATGATTTATATAATTTGAAAGCGTCTTCAAATAACCCAGAGTTTTACAACTATGTTAAACATTACTCAAAGATCTTTAAACAGACATGTCTTACCGCCAAATCAATATTTTTACGGAATAAGATAAAAAATGCCGACAATAAAATTAAAGCTACGTTTTTTTTTTTTTTTTTTTTTTTTTTTTATACTATAGCAGGCAAACGAGCAAACGGCTCATCTGATGGTAAATGTCACCGCCGCCCATGTACATTTGCAATACCAGAGGGCACTGAAAATAACACGCATTAACAGTTTTTTTTCTGGTCTGTCAAAACGACTTATTTTCAAATATCTCTATTCACACGACGATCCATCACATTACTACGACGTCATCAACTGAAGTCATTTCAATAGTTTACAGTACTCTTAAAGTAAATCCCAAGGAATCATACATATAATTAACGTTTCAGGTTTATTTTTGAACCCTTTCATCATCAAAAGTTAATTTCTTCATGTACGAATTTGGCTTCAAATTGGACGGTCTTATTATTAAGGTACTCATACCTTTCACTAACCAACAATGATATTTTACAAATACCTCAGACCATTGATCAGCGTGTATGGTGTACGCTTACTGAACAAGGTCTTCCTTCGTATTGGCAACCAACACTTCTAAACAAATGGGCTGGCACGATCGAAGTCATAACAACATTGCCTGGGACAGTTTGCAATAATGCTTTTATGCTTGTATTCCGCTGGTATTGTTTAGATTTCAATAATATAGCTCTTATATAGAGTGAATCATTATTTGAGCCAACATCTTGAGGAATGTTTATTGATATAACTAAGTATAATATGAAAGCATTTTCTATTTCTTAACCGTATTTCTGCTCACAATAAAAATAATAAATTGATTTGGAATAGGAAAGCAGGTAAACATTTTTATGTATGCATTTATATGTTGTCCTTTTATGTAGCTAGCACACATAGTATATTTTGTAGTCCATAGCGTTTCTATTGAGTATTTAAAAATATGTTAAAAGTGAATCTCGTACCAAAAATTTATACCTTAACACCTGTTCCATTAAGCCCATTTTGATTCCGAACATCTAGGCCTTTGATTTCAATTGATCTTACATATTAATTACCGCACAAGGTTAACACACTTATCTATATACGTAACCCGGTTATTGATCAATGCTGATTGCAAACGGGCATGCGTTGTGTGATGACGTCATCAAGTCATGCGCGAAAACGACCGTAATGAAATGAAATTTAGTAAATATTAAAAATAATGTTTTACCTTTGATATACCTATGATACAAAATCTTA